>SNQJ01S0091472.1:42401-58298 GCA_010110895.2 Picea sitchensis | reverse complement strand
ACCGATAGGTCAGGGGGGGGCATGATACAACTATGACCATTGATTTTGATCGTGGTTGTTGATCAACACCCAATTCTCCACCATTTTATTATATGGACATGAAATTCCACTTTCCAAAGAAATGGGTGTAGGATGGGGCCTTCCCATCCCCGCAACCCAATGATGAGGTGCCACATGGAAACAAGGTTGTGGAACCTGAAGGATAAAAGAATGTGCGTGTTGTGAAGGTAAGGAAAAGGAAAAAAGAAGTAAGGGAAGGTGGTAGAGGCTAGTGGGGCAAGGCTAGGTGGACAAGGAGATGACATGGAATCATTTTTGGGGTGCTAGGTGGACTAGGATGCAACATAAACATCCCAGTTAATGGAATTTAAATAAACTTCTCAGAAAATAGTGAAAATTACAACACAATTTTGGTGCTTTTCAGGTCATTAACTTGCATAGCCTTTTTAAGGCCCTAAACTATTGAAATAGATACTTGAAACTAAGAAGGGGGGTTGAATCAGTGTAAAAAAACTTTGGACAATTTTCCACTTTTCACAAACTAACTGAATAACAAATATTTGTTTCATTTTCTCAATCAATATATATAAAAGAATAAATACTTTATTTATTTATTTAACTTGAGTGAATACACAAGATCAATCTTTAAATTTCATCTTCAAACAATTATGAGAGACCCAACTCTTTGTTACAAGAACCAGCTTGTAGTTCTCAGATCCAACTGAGAAATGAGGAATCCAACCCTCATAACAAGTCCCATCTTGTTGATCTCAGATCCAACTGAGATGTGAGGAATCCAATCCTCATACAAGACCCAACTTATAAACAGGTACCAACCTGATAGAATTAACCTTCAATTAGTCCATTATATATAAATATATATACTTCAACAAATTCAACTACACATCTTCTCACCATTCCTTCTTATTTATATAGTCTTCCAACTGGTGTGAATTTGAATCATTGTGTCTTTTGATATTTGAACCATTGTACCTTTTTATTTAAATGACAATATTAATCTTTAATTAATATCATTTTTCCTTTTATCCTTTATTCATAATGCTCATGAATTAACTCTCTTTTAATCATGACTGTGTGTCGATTATTTTGTCTTAATTAGTTGATCATAGACATGGATTGACTCATTATATCGTTCTCATGATTATGTTATGTTCTCAGTTCACAAACATATCATATTTTGATATTTTATCAATTCTCTGTATTATTCTAGTGTTAAATCTTTGTCGAATTAAATATTTATGAGGCGCTTCCTTCAAACCATTTACATATGAGCATATGTGCAAAACCATGGGATTATTGATTTGAGCATTGCCTCTTCTTTTTCTCTTTGTTTCTTTATTCCATATGACTGCAAGTGGTGACCAGGTGCTAATCTAAAGAAGTGCTTGATCACTTGTCAATATCGACGATCATGTTTTAATGTCACGATGAGCTAGATGGTTCTCATTTACTTCAGAACTTTGGTTATTCGTGGCTCCTAAATTCTAGAGTAGAAATTCCTCCAAAGAGATTACCTATCGAATGAGTCATAAAGCAGTGGTGACCGCTTGTTGTCAGTTAACACCTCCACTTACGCTATCCTTCCACTATACTCGATCATCAGTTGGGAAAGCTCCTGAAGTAGATCAACGATTAACTTTGACTTTGACCTTTAGCGCTTCGGGTGATTTCTCCTTCACATTCCTTCAATATTCTGGAGTTCATTTTGTTGAAGTAAATCAGACGATTGGATTTTATTCGCATGATGAATGGTTCTCGTTCATTTCAGAACTTCGAGACTTCGGGTATTTGCTTGTGGTGAAACTCCCGAAGTACAAAAATCCCGAGGTGACGTAACTTGTTGACATCATTTGTTGACATGTAACTGACTTAGTGGTTGCCACATGTTACTTAGATTCGTGACTTACGCATACCTGAAATTCCAACTGCATTTTCATACTTTTCATCATATTATTGTGCCACATGTCCTTGCTAACGTGGATCTCCTCATGTGGAATTTTTTTTCTCCTGGATATAACGATTGTCCTAACTCTCGAAATGTATCTCAGATCGATGACTGAGAGTGACTTTGGAACTTCATCCTTCGGGTGAACTCATATGTTCTAAATCCTTTTTCTCCGAAGTGGTCAGCGCCGAAGTTGACCACCATTCTGATCCAACAACCATCATGTACTGTCCATATATGATGGTCCTCATTTACTTTGGGACTTCGGGGCTCCAACCTTTGTCTTTTATTATCCTATCCTTCCACTTTATAGATCGAACGATCAATATGACTCCTGAAATATTTCTTAGATCGAACGACTCATGTCCTCCTCAGAACATTTGTGGCTTACACTTTCCTTCCACTTTACTCGATCCAATGGTCAATATTTTATCCAAAGTGTTCCTCGGATCAGATGATTCATGTCCACTTTAGTACTTTGGCCTTCGGGTAATCTTACTTATTCTCAACCCTTTTCTACCGAAGTGGTCAGTGCCGAAGTTGACCGCTGTTGATCTAATGGTTCCCCTTTTCTATTCCAGATCAACGACTAATACTTAACTCTAGATCAAATCTTGATCTAATGACTGAGAAATATTTCAAAGATCCTACTTTAGATTTGATGGTCCTTCTTTAATCCGAAAAATATTAACTCAATCCAATGGCTATCGGGAATTCGGGTATTCAGGATCTCAACCCTTTTTCCTTGCTTATCCTATCCTTCCACTCAACTTTATCCAATGGTCGAGAATGCTCCCGGATCAGATCAATGATCAGGGATGATTGTGGGGTCTCAACCAACATGACGTTTAAAACTATAGTCGAGCTCTGAAATGGAAACTCCTCGTTGGTAGTGGAACTGATGCCCATAGATCTATTTGGTGGGTGATGATCGAAAATCTAGAATAATTGCGAGATTGGAATTAACGCGTTGTTTAATTATCCATTCATGCTCTGCAATCAATCCCCACCCTTGATCTGATGCTTTCATATCTGATGGTCACAACTTGATCTGATCATTGACCAATCCTCCAACGATCCTTCTCTTGTAACTCCCAGATCTGACAGTCTAGATGTAATTATTCAGAACTCTGACTTCACCTCTATCTAGCAATATTTCTTCTGATCATTATTTCTCCTGATATTTAGAGTGGATTCCTCTGCACCTCGCATTATGTATTTCTGCTTGACTACTCCTTAAAACTATCTCAATGAGAAGGATTCTTTCTTCAATCCTTTGGAGTTTTTCTGTGGAGATTTCGATCTCGATGACATTTCTACAATATGATATTCCTTTTGAGATTTGATCAATGTCCTTGCTTATGAGATTGAATCTCTGCATACTTTTTGACATTTTCATTCTCTGCTAACTTTTATACCATTGGCATCAATGACAATTCATTAATGATAACTTATCAATGACAATTCATCATAACAAATTATCATCACATCACAATGACATCGACTGTTGACATCAATGACAACATATTAAAGACAATATGTCCAACAATATCCCCCTTTGTCATTGAGGGAAAAATAATAAATTCATACTCAAACTCCCTCTGTGATGATGATTTTCTCTATGATGTTACTCTCCCCCTTTGACATCAATGGAAAAGGGTTTCTCCCCTTCTGATCAACCTATGTCTGTTTGCATTTTGTTGACCAAAATATGAACTTGGGTAACTCCCCCTGTCAATATGCTCTCTCTGCCTCTAACTACTCTCCCCCTTTTTTTATGAAAGGGTATCATTTTCTCACAAGGTCTCTTCCCCTGTTAATTTACTAACTTCTTATCTCAATTGATTGGGATTTTTGTGTTCAAATAAGTAGTCTTCTTGATACCAATTTTGTAGTGATACCCATTTGTAGTGATCAAGTCTTTCAAAACTTAATCTAATTACTTTCTTATTTAATAACCAAAATACTCCTCTTGAGTTTTTACCGACTTTCCTTTTTTAAATAGAACAAGAGTATGAATCTTACTGACCTTTTTTATCTGCTTATTATTCTTCTTTGATATTTCACAGGAATATCAATTGAGGAATTATACCAATTGATTTAAACACCAATTTTGTTATCAATTGATCTTTGTTGAATGATACTGCTTGAACTTCTCTACTACCTTTATTTTTTCCTCTTCTAATATTCTAAAACTAACCCTACCAATGATTTTTCTTTTGACCACTAATCTATAGATAGTCAAGATTTTCCATATGTTAATTTAAAAACTCTTTGGCATAATCCTTTGATTTTGTAAAAACCAATTTGAACTTCTTTTTGTATTTTCTTTCTTTTGCTAACAACTTATGACATCATAATAATTTGATATTGTCCCATATTCCTTTATAGTTACTTCCTTTTCTTGATCTTGATTTATTTCATATTTAATTTCACATTCTTTATTAGGACCTTCATCCATCATTTTCTTACTATTAATTTCTTCATTTTTAGCTGTAATAACATCTTTCTTGATTTCTCCTTTAGATTTTCTTCTCCATATCTTTCTATGAGATATTATGCTTTTTAGATCTTATCTTTCTAATTGTGTTTTCAGAGATTTGTCATCTCCTTTATTCTTCCAACTTTTATTAGGTTTTGTCATTGACTTGAATGAATTATTCAAATATTGACTTTTTCTATTCTTACAGTCTTGAGATTTGTGCCCAAACCTATCACAGTTGTAAAATCTCATTGTATGAAAACATTTTGCTGTGTTCCAAACAAAATTACATCTCCAACATCTAATTGAGTTTTTGGATCTGATGGTATATCCTTCCTCTAGTTTCTTGCAGTCCATTGCTTTATGGCCAAAACTATGAAAGGAAAAGCAATAGCCATTGAAGGTGTTTCCATTCTTGATTTTACTTTGGCTTGAGAGATCTGTCATTTGATTTTCTTTGTTATTTTATCCAAGACCAATTTTGTCAACAACTAATCTTTGGCTCTTCCAAATATTATCTAGGATAGCTGAGCTATTTTGGAAATTGATAATTGTATTTGTCTTTTCATTCATATGTTTGAGATTGACTATTTCTAACTTTAATATATGACATAATTCTTCCCTTTTAGTAAACTGAATCTTAAGGGATTCTTCCACTTCTTTAGCATGTTCAATATGAGTCTTTAGATTGATGACTATTTGTTCTGTCTCATCCAAGACTTCTTTGCATTTAATAGTTTTTGTTGGATAAATTTCTATTTTCGGCACACTAATTGAGTGGGAGTAACACTAGTTCAATGGGAGTTAATTGACTAGTTCTATTTTAGATTTTCTAATCTTAGACCATCACTATTATGCATGCATTCCTAATTATAGGATGTCATTGCCTATATGAGTGAATATCACTCACTCATTGATTAGATAATAATATACATTGATTCCCATTCTTCATTATGTATCTCTCTTCCTTTTCTTGATAAGTTTTGTTTGTGTATGCTTTAGCTAGGTCTCCTGTCTAGGTTTCCATGAAATACTGACATGGTATTAGAGCTATGCTGCTTGGAGCAAGCCAGACAAGCCAAAGAATAAGGAAAAGCGAGGTTTCGGCAAGCTAAATTTGTGGTCGTACCTTTCAGCAGTTATTCCTCCCAAAATATTGCGTTTTTGAGGAAACGACTTTCTTGAAAGTAAATCGACCCATTTTGGAAGTGGGTTTGCAATTGTTTGGTGAGATTTTTCACCGTTTGCTCAGAATGTAAGCTGCAAGATAGCCTCCTGAAACTGATACAAATATGTGGCCGTACCTTTCTATAGTGATTTCTCCCAAAATATTAAGTTTTTGAGTAAACGACCCATGTGAAAAGTAAATCGACCCATTTTATAAGTGGGTTTTCAATCATTTGAATAGATTACTCAGTGTTTTCTCATAAAGTAAGCTGCAATATCATCTCCTGAAACTAATACGAATTTTCACTTCAAGTGCCCTTTTTGCCATGATTTCTTAATTTTTCACTTGCAGATTCACAGTAAATTTTTAGGGGTTCTTAGAAATAGTGGGAGATATGGATAGGAAAAATATTATATAGTCAAACTTGGTGGTAATCCTCACACCATACAATTATTTTGATTGGAATCCCAAGGCAATATTCCAACTCAAAAGAAAAGGACTGTATAATTTGACGATGGTGACAAAAACATAACCTACATCAACGATTGAGAAGATGAGATGGGCAAAATGTAAGGATGAGGCCACATGACTACTTCTTGAGTTAATATCCACTGATTTATGGTTTCATGTTGCTGCATGCAAGACTCCAAATGCGATCTGGACCACCTTGTAAGGACTCTTTGGAAAACAGGATGAGATGTGAGGTCATATGCTTGAGGCAAAGTTGAATACCTTAGACCCTAAAATATTTGATAATACACAAGTTTTTTTTACTAAATTTAAATCTTTGTTATTGATCTTGGGTGAATGTGGTATTGATAAGTCTACATAAGAGAAACAACTTATTCTAACAATCTTGGCCAAGCTAGGACTAGAATACACTGTATATGTCTCCAATTTCCATTCTACCATATGTCTTTTTGGAACAAATTGGAAAATGCCTACATTGGTTCAGTTCATTGAGTCTCTTACAAAGAGAAGAAAAAAATCATATAGATGGGTCTCATGAAAGATCCCAAAGCACATGCACTCACCATACATGATGAAAAATGGTCATCCAAACAGAACGGGAAGGAGGTATATTCCAAACCCTTTAATGATTCTTCCGGTTCACTTACTAGTAGTGCACTTACTACAATAAACCAAATCATGAAGAATCCACATGCATGAAGAAACATATCGATCTTATGGCACATGCATTTCAGCAGAATAACCTTGGAAACTTCATTCCAAAGGGAGTCAAGAAGCAGAAGGAAGAATATCATGCTCCTATGAAAGGTAATCATCATGCTCTTGTTGCAATTAATTCCTCATCTAATTCATGGATTATAGATTTTGGTGCATCCCATCATATGGCAACGAAAGATAGAGTTTTCTCTTCTTTGAGTCCATGCTCAAGACCCCCTATTCTCATGGGGGATGATACTCTAGTAGCAGTAGCAGGAGAAGGGAGAGTGGAACTCCACAATGGCAGTTTTTAGAATGTTCTACATGTTCCAAAGCTATCTATGAATATTCTCTCAATTTATCAGATCGCTCATAAAGGTAAAGGTTGAATTTACATTAGATTCAGTTTCAGTAATTGACATGCATGACAAATCCATCATTGCAATTGGTGATGTGGATCACAAGTCAAGGTTGTATAAATTCACTAAGTTTTCTGACTATGACTGCTCTATTCTACTTACACATAAGGAGAGTACTTTGCATGCACCTTAAGTGAAACATGCATATACTCTCGTTCTTCCATCAGTTTCAGACATTAGATATGATTCCATACACTCAGATTTTGTACATGGAAATAAGAAGGTAGTACAACCAGATAAGAAGCCAACACTGAAGCTTCAGCAGATTCCCAAGAAGGCATAAACCACACTTCAGGCATCAAGAAACCTTGCAGGGAATCCATTGGATTCGAGGAGGAATCGATCTCAGCATGAGGAGCCTTCTCATGTATTTTCAGTTTTAGAACCTGCGATGCCCATGCATTACTATATGGTTCAATCTATTGATCTGTAGATCTACAATAAGGTTGTGGGAAACCCATTATGACAAGAAACCATGAAGAAGTAGTATGAATGACTCCTACAGAACTAGACATGGAATCTGGTTCCACTTCCACCAAAAAGGAATATTTTCAGGTGTAGATGGGTCCACAGGATCAAGAGGTACAAGGACCGATAGGTTTCCAAAAGGATTCATCAAATCCATAAATATTTCTACATCTTCACGAAGACTTTTAGTGAGTAGAAGTTTCAGACTTTATGGGATCATCTTGCAGTGAAGAACACAATTTCCTAACAACTGCCATTTTATTCTTTTGATACATTATCTTTTGAGGGGTGGGTTTTGTTCCCACGTGGTTTTACCTCTTTCCTCATTTGTATTCATTGTTCATTAGTTGCATTGTACATGAGTACCTAATATGGTCTAGCAATCGAGACTCATTTTTTATGCCATAGTGATGTTCAGGAGGGGTGTTGGAGAAATTTCTACTTTCAGGACACTAGTTCAGTGGGAGTAACACTAGTTCAGTGAGAGTTAACTGACTAGTTCTATATTAGACTTTCTAATCTTAGACCATCACTATTATGCACGAATTCCTAATTACAGGATGTCATTGCCTATATGAGTGAAGATCACTCACTCATTGATTAGATCATAATATACATTGATTCTCATTATTCATTGTGTATCTCTCTTCCTTTTATTGATAAGATGTGTTTGTGTATGCTTTAGTTAGGTCTCCTGTGCAGGTTTCCATGATTAGTAACTTCAGTTTTCAATCTTTTGATCTCCTTTTCTTTGTCTTCTAGCTGAAATATATGTTCAAACTTTTCATGGTTATAACGATCTAACTGTTGAAGTAGCAATATATCCTTTTGTTGAAGTTTCTCCAACTCTTCTAGAGTGCACATAGTTGTGGACTCAAGATGATCAAGAACATACTTAGTAACTTCAAGATATAGACCATTTCCTAGTTCTATACTAATCACTTCAAATGTATTTATAACATCAGTCTTAAAATACAATATTTTTTATTTAGTGAATACTAAGGTATTCCTTAATTCCTTGATGAGGTTGTCTTGTTCATTTTTAACTGGGGTTTGCATCAAATCCTGCGTTTCATTCTGATTATAAATGTATTTCTCTGTATTATGTTCTTCTAGTTGATTGCAATTTTTCTTTTCTTTATCTTATTCCTTATCTTGATAAGGATTCTCTTCTTTTGAGTTTTGTTCATTATTCTGATAGGAATCCTCTTCATTAAAGTATTTTTCCTTATACTGACAGGAACCATTTTTATCTGAGTATTGTTCCTCACTTTGATAGGATTTCTCTTCTTCTTGTGTTTCATTTTGATAACAATTTTATAGTTGGAGCCATAATTCTTTAGCAGATTTGTAGTGTCTCATATTTTCTTTGACTTGGTCTCACAATCCATCCTGGATTGCTTTTAAAGATACTATATTGTTTCTCATAGCTTCCTTTACAGTTTTGAGTTTTCTCTTATAAGTAGTTAAGTGTCAGGGTTGACTTACTACCAAATCTCAAACTCCATATCCTCTTGACTTCAAATATCTTTTCATATTTTCCCTCCATGATGAATAATTTGTTCCATAAAATAAGGGAGCTTTATTTGTGGAGATAACAATTTATCCACCCATTTCTTCTTAATCCACCTTCATTGTTTAAAATGTGCTGAAGGAACCTTGCTCTGATACCAATTGTTGAAATGGATACTTTACAATGAGAGGAGGGGTGAATTAGTGTCAAATCACTTTGGACAATTTTCCACTTTTCACAAACTAACTGAACAACAAATATTTATTTCATTTTCTCAATCAATATATATAAAATAATAAATACTTTATTTATTTATTTAAATTGAATGAATACATAAGATCAATCTTTGAATTTCATCCTCAAACAATTATGAGAGACCCAACTCTTTGTTACAAGACCCAACTTGTAGTTCTCAGATCCAACTGAGAAAAAAGGAATGTAGCCCTCATAACAAGTCCAAGCTTGTTGATTTCAGATTCAACTGAGATGTGAGGAATCCAATCCTCATACAAGACCTAGCTTGTAAATAGGCACCAACCTAATAGATGAACCTTCATTCAATCCATTATATATAAATATATATACTTCAACAAATTCAACTACACATCTTCTCACCATTCCTTCTCTTTTATATAGTCTTCGAACTGGTGTGAATTTGAATCATTGTGTCTTTTGATATTTGAACCATTGTATCTTTTCATTTAAATGATAATATTAATATTTAATTAATATCATTTTTCCTTTTATCCTTTATTCACAATGCTCATGAATTAACTCTCTTTTAATCATGACTGTGTGTCATTTCTTTTGTCTTCATGAGTTGATCACAGACATGGATTGACTCATTATATCATACTCATGATTCTACTTCAGGTGAACTCATATCTTCTGAATAATTTTTCTCCGAAGTGGTCAACGTCAAAGTTGAACACTATTTTGATCCAATGACCATCATGTATTGTCCATATATGATGGTCATCATTTACTTCAAAACTTCTGGGCTTCGGCCTTTGGCCTTCATCTTTGATTATCCTATCCTTACACTTTATATATTGGATGGTAAATATGACTCCCAAAATATTTCTCAGATCGGACAACTCATGTACTCTTCATAACATTTTTGGCTTACACTATCCTTCCAATTTACTCAATCTAGCAATCATTATTTTATCCTAAGTGTTCCTCAGATTGGATGATTCATGTCCACTTCAGGATATCGGCCTTCGGGTAATCTTACTTATTCGCAACCCTTTTTTTCCGAAGTGGTCAGTGTCGAATTTGACCACTGTTGATCTAAAGGTTTCCCTTTTCTATTCTATATCAACGAATAATACTTAAATCTAGATCAAATCTTGATCTAACGACTGAGAAAAATTCTGAAGCTCCTGCTTCAGATCTGATGGTCCTTCTTTAACCCGAAAAAGATTAACTCAATCCAACAACTATCAGGAATTTGGGTATTCGGGATCTCAATCCTTTTTCCTTCCATATCCTATCCTTCCACTCAACTTGATCCAATGGTAGAGAATGATCTCGAAGTAGATCAATGATCAAGGATGATTGCAAAGTCCCAACTAGCACAACGTTTAAAACTATCGTTGAGCTCCACAATGGAAATTGCTCATTGGTAGTGGAACTGATGCCAGCCGTAGATATATTTGGTGGGTGACGATCTACGGTCTAGACTAATTGCGGGATTGGAATTAACGCATTATTTAATTCTCCCTTCGCACTCTGCAATAAATCCCTACCCTTGATCTAGCGCTTGCATATCCAACAATCACAACTTGATCTGATCGTTGACCAATCCTCCAATGGTCCTTCTCTTGTAACTCTTAGATCTGACGGTCTAGATATAATTCTTTAAAACTTTGACTTCACCTCGATCTAATGATATTTCTTCTGATCGTTATTTCTCCTGAGATTTAGAGTGGATTCCTCATCACCTCACATTATGTATTTATGTGCGACTACTCCTTAAAACTATCTCAATGAGCAAGATTCTTTCTTGAATCCTTTGGAGTTTTCCTGTGGGGATTTCGATCCCGACGACATTTATACAATGCACTCTTCCTTATGATATTTGATTAATGTCCTTTCTTATGAGCTTGAATATATTCATATTGTTTAACATTTTCATTCTTTGCTAACTTTTATACTATTGACATCAATGACAATTCAGTAATGATAAATTATCAATGAAAATTCATCATAACAACTTATCACCACATCACAATGACATCCACTATTGATATTAATGACAACATATTAAAGACAATATATCCAACATAAACAATGTTTTTAGTTGGAATTCTAATTTTATATATCATAAGTGTCATAGGCACCATGTATAGTCCTTGCATTTTAAATGAAAGAGCTCGAAGAGAGCTTTCCAATGAGCTAAATTGTTCGCAAAATGGAGTTCGTATGAGAAAGTTAGAGGCTAAATAGTGCAAGGTAAAATTTTGGGTACCAGTTTACTCCAGAGGCCATAACTTCGTCCTCAGAGGTTGGATTAGGAAACATGAATAGTTTATGGAAATATATTGAGCCATAGAAGACATCCATGGAGTTAAATCAAGATTCTAGGTATCTAAAAGTGCACATAAGGAGGTAGAAGGAACCTATAGCGATTAGTGATAAAAATATAAATTGGCCTTAAACTTCAACAACTGGTATATAGCAGCTTGAAGCTCAGATGAAGGTGAAACTTGGTCAATTTGTACAAAATATCATTATTAAGGACCCCATTTGAGATCTTGTCAAAATTCCAAAGGAACAGGTGCAAATATGCATTAGCATAGTGTTGGAGCATAACATTTTGGGGTAAGGTTTGAGATAGAGCACAAAAAACAAGGAAGAATGGACCAAGGAAGTAGTGCATATCGAAAACAAAGGAAAAGTAGTGTGATGGAATTATGGATTAGTGCGTGAAGGAAGTTAGAATGTGGAAAAGTTGAGTGAACTTAGAATTAGGGTTTTGGATTATGATGCAAGAGTTTTTACCCATTTTTGTACTATAAATAGAGGATGTATGAGGAAGATAGAAGATATTGTTTTGTGTATGATAATCCTATCTTTGATAAGCCTTTTGAGTATGCATCATAGTAATATTATTTTGGTTGGATATGCAGAGCTCATACGATGTAAATTTTGGAGATTTATGGAGTGTAACTGAGGGTCGGGTCACAAGCTCTAGAGCTTGGTGTGACGTTGGTCTATGTCACCATTATCAAACCTATGATGTAGTGTGAAAAATGTTGAACACGTCACCCACACTAATAGGGGGGGCTGAATTAGTGTGTGGACTTTTATGACTTTTCTTTTTGGAAGTTATCAATTAAAATATAATTGTACAGATTAAGAATAATCAAATCATAATCACAATGGACACAAGAGATACCAGATGTTTGTGTAATCTTTTGTATAATTGATATTTATATATATGTGAATACAGTAATATGAATTTTCCCAACACCAACTATTTTGTATCAGCACCAACTGAAGTAAGGAGCACCAACTCCTCGGAGAGCGCCAACTCTCAAGAAAGACCCAGCTTGCCACAAGACCCAGCTTATTGATAGAACACAGTCTATCCAACTAGAGTTCATATAGTAATTCAAATCTAGTAGTAGTGATCCATTATTGAATCAACTATATTTCATGATCAGAGGTATCCCATAAGCACTCATCACCGCACTTCATCTTCTGTCTGAAATTTAGGCCTTCTTCGCTTCTTCTTCCTATGATATCCACAACTTCTTCACTTCTTATTCCCTCTGATATTCGTATGGACCTCAGGTCTGCATCCCCTTCATTTTTCTCCGCAAGCTACTCTTTCTTAGTGAGCCTATCTTTTCCACAATCCCATCTTCTCCTCCAAGAACACTCTCCAGTGAACCAATCATGGTTGTATTTATAGTTTCTTATGCTAAAAACGTGTTTAAGTTATTGGGCCGACTTGTGAAACAAGCTATAACTAAATTGTTCATTTACAACAACTTTTGGGACCACTAGAGATCATCATTTCGGGTCTTCAACTTTACACCTGACATCCCCTTTACTTTCATAAATTGATCATAGGTATGGATCGATTTTCTTCATCTCTGTGATTATAGAAATCGATGCTTCCTTCAAACCATGGTCATATGATTATTGGCATAGAACCACATGCTTATCAATTTAAGTGACACATTACATTTTTCCTTTTAAATCTATTTAACATATGACCAATGGAGTTATTCAAACGTTAGGCGAGACAAGCACTTGAGTGCTTATCAATTCAATGGTCATGATTCAATCTCTCGATGACATAGGGAAGGCTCTCATCCCATGTGCGAGGGTGCTTTGAATTATACATGTGAAGGATATGAACAATCATTCGATTTACAACCTTGGTTTGGCCATCTCTCTTGGGGTGGAAGGCCATGGATTTGGTCATCTTGGTGTCCAACAATGACTAGAGGCTCGACCAGAATGAGCTGAGAAATCTACTATCCCGATCTGATACAATGGTTTGTGGGATTCCAAAATGTACCCAGACTCGTTCAAAGAAGAGCTTAGTAGTGGCCTCTACTGTGATGCTCTTCTTCCGGGCAACCATAATCACCATCTTAGAAAAGCAATCAACAACCACAAAACCACAGTCATTTCCCCACTTGGTGGATGAGAGGCCCGGCATGTAATCCATTGAGATTGATTCCCATGGCCTGTTAGGAGTAGGAAGAGGAGTGTAGAAGTCTTGTTTCATAGTGGTCGGTTTGGCAATAGCATGGGCAGTGCAGGACCTGATATACTTGTTGAACTCCTATCGAAGTTTCATCCAATAGAAATGTTTATGTAGAATCACCACTGTCTTTTCGACACCGAAGTGTTTTTCCACTCGACTGTAGTGGGATTTCCAGATCATCTTCACTCGCTCACTTGATGGAACACAAATATGGCCCAGATGACACAACAACCCATCCTGAAGATGGAAATTATTGACAACTGTGTTCGCACCCAACATTTGGTAGGTGGTGGTGAAGTCAGGGTCTATCTCATAGAGTTGGGGCCATCCAGATGTCTCATGGCTGCAAGATTCTAGCACCGTGGTGAGTGCCGCAACTAGTGGTCTACTGAGGCAATAAGCAACATGATTGGTGCTTCATGTTTTATACTTGATGTTGAGGTGGAATTGTTGCAAGTATGTGGACCACTTTTGATGGCGGTCATTCTACAATTTTTCTTGTGTCTGTATGAACTGTAGTGACTTATGATTAGTGTGGATGACTGTCTCCTTCCCAAGAATGTAATGTATCCACTGGCGGCAGGATTTCACAATGGATTACATTTCTTTGTCGTAAGTAGGGTAATTATGGACAGTATCTAACAGTGTCTCACTATAATAGGCCACTGGGTGGCTGTGCTGAGTGAGAATGAAGACCACAACATAGTCTAAAGCATATGTCTTGATCTCAAAGGGATGTTGTAGGTTTGGAAGTGAAAGTACTGGAGCTGAGCTTAAAAACTACTTCAAATCATCGAACGCTTATTGTTGGGACCAACCCCACGCAAATTTTTCCTTACCACCACCCCTGTTTATTTGGTTGAGGGCCCATGCAATATGGGAGAATCCCAACATGAACCTGCGATAGAAATTGGCAAGGCCCAAGAAGCTCCGGAGCTTAGTGAGTGTTGTTAGGGATAGCCAATCATGGATGACTTGGATCTTGGCTGGATCCACATGTAGGCTATGCTGATTAATGATGTAGCCAAGGTAATGGACCCTGTCCATGCTGAAGGAGATTTTTCCAAGTTGGCGTATAGCTTGTGTTGTCGTAGGGTGTGCAGAACCTGTTGAATATGCTGCAAGTGTTCGGCCCAAGTCTTGCTGTAAATTAGAATGTCATCCAGATACACTGCTACAAAAGTATTGGTGAATGGTTATAGGATATCGTCCATCATCCTCATGAAAGTGGCTGGAGAATTTGTCAAACTAAAGGGCATGACCAACCATTCAAAAATTCCTTCCTTTGACTTGAAGGTGGTCTTCCATACATCTTTCTGTTCTATCAGGACCTGGTGGTAGCCAGACTTCAGATCAATCTTACTGAATTATTTGGCCCCCATGAGTTGATCAAGGAGGTCATCTATTCAGGGAATTGGGTACCTATTTCTGACTGTGATTTTATTCAGAGACCGATAATCAATACAGAGTCACCAGGTTCCATCTTTATTCTATACCAACACGATTGGGCTACCGCAAGGTGATGAGATGGGGAGAATTTTCCCCTTGTGGAGTAGTTCTTGGATCTATCGCTTGATCTCCTCATTCTCTAACAAAGAGCGATGATAGATTGACCCATTGGGAAGCAGTGCGTCGGGGGTTAGATTGATGGGGTGCTTGACCTGGCAGTGAAGAGGTACCCCTGTAAGTGAGGAGACGATATTTGAGTATTATTCCATGACCTTATATACTTGCTTCTACTGTGTGGAGAGGTTGGCCATAGAGACCATGGATGTGCCTATGATCTTTCACTTATTCCGAGAGAGAATCACTAAGAAGACAAACTTCCTCATTTGATAGATGACCTTCTTGCATTTATTAGTAGAGACCAAGGAAATAACACTAGGTGCGACTGCCTCGGGTATCCTGTACATTTTCCTATTCAAAGTAATAATAACACTATGAGGCCTAGACTCATATACAACATGATGTTTCCATAAATAAGG
>SNQJ01S0091472.1:13194-42391 GCA_010110895.2 Picea sitchensis | reverse complement strand
TGCAGAAACTTCAGAATTAGGATTTTTGCAATTCCTTGAAGAACCTCTTCATCTCACCAGTGTTGTCCTATATTTCAAAGGATTATTTTTGGCATTCATAAGTACAACTAAACCTAAAATTCCTAGCCTATCCTAGATGTTAGGTTTACTAGCCAAGTTGACAAGGGTTTGTGAAGAATCCAAAAAATGAGCAAAAACATAATGAGGGGAAAAATTGATGATTCAAGAAAACTCAGTTCCAGGAAAACAAGACCTCAAATAAATGAAGACATCAACTTATCAACACCCTTAGGTATGCACTTGTATATATATTATTTGTATCATTGTCATGAGGGAAATTGCAAGACGAAGGAAACTTTTGTTGAAGTCATGGATCCAGAGGAATCTTAGTGCATTCAGAGGAACGACACACTGAAAGTGAAGACTCCAGGTTTTATTGTTGTAATTTTCATTCTTCTAACCTATATTTATAAATTTTTCTACAAGTAGGTGTTGTATATGGGACAAAAATCCTTAAATTGTTTTGATTCTAGAGATGTACTCATTATTATCCTTTAGGAGATATTCTTGTTTTGGTTCCTCTTATTTTCTTGTTCCAGACAGGTTAAGAACAAAGGAAGATGCTTATCCTTTAGAGGGATTCAAAAATATTTGAGAAAGAGGAAGAATAGAACCATCATTGAGATAACCAATGCAGTAATGCATGATCGGAATCCTTCTAGGATTCCATGGGAAGAAGCATTTATGATACAATATATGTTCATAACAAAACAAGAGTCTCCACCAGACTTTGAAAAACCATAACTCTGGAAGAAGTATTCACCGGAATGAATCCTGAGATTGAACACTTCAGTTTATTTGGGTTCCCAATGTATTTTCATGTACCCAAAGAGAAACATTCCAAGCTACATCCTTTAGAAAGAAACGATATAGTTAATCTTCAAAGACATCCCTGGTCACAGATAGATTGAGACAAGAAGAGATATTTTCCTTGAAGAAGAGATGGTCTTTCAAAGATACAAAAAGTCTCAGATGGATATCGAAATTGAGACAATACCTTCTCCCCCTTCAGCATTTTAGAGGGAGACAAACATTAATCTAGTTGTTCATGTTGATATGTTCATAAATATTGTAGTAGGGAATAAAAGGCCTACCTAGACTCACTCTGCAAGAGGCAGAGAAACATACAAACCTATCAAGGCACATCCTGAGAAAGAAAAAGATATTTTTGAGCTATCCTTCAGTCATGAGCCACTTCATTGATGCTGAGCCTCCTTGTCTTAGAGAAGAAACAAGAGAAAAGGTATGGCAAGATTCCATAACAGAAGAATACCAGTATATCTTTAAAAACAAATGATGTATAAGATATTATTCAAGGACCGAAAGGGAATTTTTTGGTAACTTCCAAGTGGATCTATAAGATCAAGCATGCAGCTAATGGAAGTGTTGAGAAATACAAAGAGAGATCTATAGCCAAAGGTTTCTCACAAACAGAGGGAGTTGTCTATGATGAGACACTTGATCCAGTAAACCGGATACAACTCCATCCATACTACCATCCATGAGTTGGAAACTATATTAGATAGATAGATTCTTGATATGTTTGTATTACAACAAGAATGTTATTAATACAAACCTATATTATTACAGTGTTGGTGACGAAACCCTGATTTTGATGACTTGTTCAGAAATCCTTGTTGTTGGATACAAGTAATCCTTGACTTCTGAATTCGAGATGAATAATTTAAGTATGATTCACTACTTCTTGGGACAAGAAGTATGATAGAGAACCAATGAGATTTTCCTAAGTCAAGGAAAATATATAGTGAAAATATTAAAGAAGTTCAGTATGACATAATTCAAAATCCATCGTGATAGATTTAAAGAAGAAGATTTATGATGATTCAGGTGAGACTGGTCCACAACTGATTGGACCACTGATGTATCTGGTTAACACCAGACTTGATTCATGCCATGCACTGAATGTGATTAGTCATGTCATGATTCAACTAAGACAGACTCACCAAACAACAACAAAACATGTATTGAGATATATATACAAGGAACAGTTGGATATGGCCTAAGATATGCCTCTAGTGTGAACTTGAGTTTTCAAGATATGTCGATTCAAATTGAGAAGAAAGTACAGTGGATCAGAAGAGAACATCTGGTTGATGTTCTACCATGAATTTTTTCATGGTTTCCTAATACAACAGGAAACAAAACTATGTGGCCTTGAGTACCACAGAGGTAGAATATATAACATCAAATGTGCGAAGCAATGTGTCTTCACAAGATTCTGACAGATTTTCTTGACCATGAGATGGATCCTATGATGATAAACAAGAGCCATGTGTAAATCTCCTTAAGAACCCAATATTTCCTAATGGATCAAAACACGATGAGATGAAATATCTGTATATTAGATATATGATGTAGAGGAAAATCATACACATACAATACCTTCCTATACATGAGCATATTGCAGACATCTTCACCAAACTAACTTGGTGAAGAATGCCTTCCTAGTTGAGAGGTAGTACTGATGACTGCAGCCAAGACAAAATTCATAGTACATCCGTGTGAGACTTGGCATGATGAAGAATGCCTCCCTAGATGAGAGGGAGTGTTGATTATTGTAGCTATGTGAGAAATTCTCCAGGTTACAAAACTATGAGATGTGGATCATTATAGCTATGTGATTCTTTCTCTTAGCTTACAAACCTCAGAGAAATCCCCTAAGAAGGGTACATGGTTCCTACCTAAGACAGAGATGGAACGTAGAGATGACCTCCTCCATTGAAGGAGTTGAGAAGAACTCCAGATGATTATCTAGTGGGAAAGGTTATATTTTGAGTTAGATGTGCCTGTAGTTGAGCACAAGGTGAACGTGTGAAATCCCAAAGTGTTGGGTGCATCATCATGTGAACATAAATGAAGATGATGTATTAGCCTCCTCTAAGCAACAAAGTTGATGAGAAATCTCCAGATGATTCTCCTGTGTGAGGCAGTGGGAAAGAAGATCTATAGATTGGACGTGCCTGTGGAAGAGCACAAGTGAATGTGTGAAGATCTGGTTCTTCTATGTAATACAGTGAGCTAGAGATATGGACATCCCTATGTATGTGCCCCTAGTGGATGAGCACTAGTGGGTGTATCATATCCTTTGCTATATTGTCCAAGAGTCAAGCTTTCCTATAACCCTAATTGTAATGTAAATGGTACAGGTCGGCCCCACCTTAATGTGACTTCTAATTAATGTAAAAGATAATTAATCTTGTTAATATTAATTATATTATGTTAGGTCAGCCTTGTTGTTCCAATAGACACTTATGTTGACAAGCTCAAGTTAGTACAAGTAAAGGTAAATTCCCCATTGAGGAAATGTATCCTTCATGTGAGTTTGGAAATTTCAGCAAGTACACCTTCTCAGGAAAAGTGCGCACCTCTCTCGGATGCTAGTCTTCTAGGGTTTGATCACACTCTTGTGTGTTAGGTTTTATATTGGTGGTGAAGGTCTTTCTCTTGAGGATTATAGAAAATGATTTTGATGGGTTTTCTTCCCTTATTGAGAAGGGTTTCCTAGGATACATATTATGTTCTTGTACACGGTGCTTCTTATTGTGATCTTGGTTGCTGCAACATTTATGGTTATGGTTAAATGATAAAATGGAATGAACTTCATGATTAACCTAACTTATTGAAAAATAAACACTATGCTCAATATTTGTTTGATTTCCCCACCTCCCTTTTGGGGCTTCAACAACAGGATGGATAGGAAGTCTAAGATATCTGTAGTTGCATCTTGTCACACAGGGAAACAATTCCCAATATTTCTCTCACCTAGAGATAATTATCACGGTCTTGAAAACCAACCTATTTAGAATACACACAGGCCTAACAACCTGCTTATTCAACTCAGATGACCAAGTTTCTTGGTTACAATTGGATCCCAAATCTTTCCCAAATACAGGTATGGTTGATGGATGGAAGAGTATACATATGAAAAGAGTGAGTGAATAATGAGTGAATGATCCAAAATACACTAAGCTATCACTATGCATGTTCTCAACATAACACTTTTCATGTTGGGAACTACCTTATCCCCACTTTCCCCCACTTGGTGATACATTCCCTTTCCTTAGGAACTTAGGATAAAATATATCCATAACTTAGACTTTATGAAATATTAATAGCATATTACCTTGGGATTAATCCCTCTTGTCTTAAACCCTCTTCCTAGACTCTTAACCCCATTTCCTTTCTAGTGGAGTTCTATCGCCCCATAGTATTTTTATTTGGTTGGTCTACAATAGTGATGTATTTTTATTAATAATATAGGTGTTATTTCATATTACAATGATAATCTCGCTTGCCCTTTTAGCATCTATCTCTTCATCCTAATAACCACACAAGAAATCTTGCCTCAAAATATATATACAAAGGAGCTCTTGCCAAAAATTTCCTAGCTCACCAACCTATATGTACATTACAATTTGGTTTCAACCTATTGGTATTACAATTTCCTAAGAATTTGAGTAACCTCTATTGTGATAATGGCCTCCGCACAACTGGATCTCCTTGTACATATGATCATATGTCCTTAAAGAATCATTATCACCATGTCACTCTAAAATATTCCATACCTACACAAAACCATCTTTTGTTAGGTCCTCTATATCATTAAAAATCACCATTTGAGTTTCCTCTTTAGCTTGAATTGGACTAGAGGGAACCCCTCAATTTTGGCCTCCTTTGGCCAAAATTGTCCAATGCACTTCTTCCCTCATTTAGTGCATTGACCAACACATAAAACAAGCCATTTATTGCATTAGACAATGCACTTTTTGGCCCAAAAAATGCGTTGGCCCTCAAAATTTAAGTAGGGTGCACAAACAAAAAAATCATCCCCTAATATAGAAAAGTACTTCGACAGTATTGAAGAGTAGGAATAGACCACCAACCTAAACCTCATGAGACCATTTTTTTCCGATTAGATCTCCCTCAATGACCTAAAAACGAAAGATGTCCTTCTCATCCTCTCCACGTTCAATCTCCACCACTAGTGAGAATCAACCATAAAATTGGAGGGAAATTCATTTAATGGAAAAATCCCATTTTTACTTTGGTTTTTGAATTCTCATAAAAACACTGATTGACGAACTATTTTTAGCGTTGGAATCATCTTGTCGTGCTCTTCAAAATGATACTTTTTGTTTTTTGAAATTACATACTTCATATGGGAGCCTTTTTTCCCTCATAGTAGGTCTATGTCCATTGGTTGAATGGATTATTCTAGTTGGGGGCATGCCCAGTTCATCCCATTGCATGCCTTATCTAGGGGCATCATTCTCCCCTCCTAGCCAACCCCATTGGAATTACTATGAGTTTTTTTGTCACTATGAGATCATTTATAGACCATCGCCATTAGCATTATCTGGCAATATCTATCCCTTCTCATCTCCCAAACAACCCCATTAGCACACTTAAGAGAGGATAGTTTTCATCATAGTCACCTTCTCACCAACCCCATTTACACTATGAGGAGGAGTATTCCTTTAGTTCCTTATACTAACCAACCCCATTGGAATTCTTAGTGGAGGGTCATATCTCTTTTGGTAAGTTGGTTTTTTCCTAACTAGCCCCATCAAAATTCTCAGGAAGGTTCCATTTAGAGGATCAAGTCAGGTATGACACCTCCCTTCTTCTTTCCTTACATTTTTAGGTTTTCGTTTGTTTCACTACTTAGACTTAGGGGTCTAACCAACCTGTTTTACCTAATTTTCTAAATAATTTAAGTATAAACACCTCCTACTTATAACCTAACCCTTTGACATTTTATCTCTTAAAATTGAAAACAAAATTAAAAGTACTTTTAAATTAAAACCCTAATCCTTACCTTTTATTTTTCCTTAAGTTACCGTTACCCTTATATTCCAATCAACCTAAAACTAAAACCTAAACCCCACCTTCCGAATTCTATTAAATCATAATATAAAACTTTAACCATACAACAACCTAACTACCCCTTCCTACCTTAAACTATTATTACAATTCAATTAAAAGCACTAAATATTATATTATTTATAAAACACTTTTATAACTCTAAACCTAAAAACAATCTTATTAATTGTTTATAACTCTAATTTTAATCCATTAATTAAATATTTAATTTATGTTTAAATATTAAAATAATTCACTTAAATTAGAAACCCTAAATACTTATTTTCCTAAATATTAAAATAATTCACTTAAATTAGAAACCCTAAATACTTATTTTACTTTACGAACTTAGTAATAAGGTATGATTTATTATATTACTATATAACTAATTAGTCTAAAATACATTTATATATTTAAACAAAATTAAATTAATAATTGTAGGTTTTAGAGAAAGTTTCACCTAGGTTTTAAATCTCAAAAATTCCCATACTCACATTTTACACTGACTGAGATCAGCAAAGCTATCAATTGAAGATTAGTCCTGATGATGAATCAAGATTCATCAAACGCTGGACACAAAAATGACATCAATTGTGGATTATCCAACAAACAACTTCAAAAGGTTCCACGTTGTCATTCTTGACTAGCCCTATCAACATTCCTCAGAAGGTTCCACTTTTTGGGTTTTCCCAATAACCCTATCACTAGAACCCCTTTCTTTAGTTTCCCCTTATTGAATCAACATTAATAAGTGATCCCTTTAAATATGTGTCACTCCTTAGCTATCTCCATCAAATATTCTCAGAATGATAGTCATCGATGAACTTCCCTAATCATCCTCTACTGTATCTCCTTAGGTATTAACTTCATGGTCCTCCAAACCACAGACATACTCTGTTAGTCTTTGTGGTCCAATATTTTCCATCCCCTTTGTCATTTATAGGTGTGGACTAGTCTTTTAACTTCCCCCTCCTAATTAGCCCCATTGGAATTAGTTGATAGGATTGTCTAATTATCATATTATCTGTTTAACCAGCCTCATCAGCATAGTTAGACAGAGTTTATTGTCCTCATCCTAGCCAATCCCATTGGAATCACTAGGAGGTCATCCTTAATGTCAGTCATTCCTTCATAGTATGTCCCATTGGTATTTAATTTATAGGAATTTTCCCATGTCATTTCTTCCTATCCAACCCCATTGGAATTACTAGGAATAATATCCCCCTTGTGTTATTTCCTCATATCTAGCCCCATTGGCATGGATAGGAATAATTTTCACTTGGGTTCACTCCTCCTATCTAGCCCCATTTTCATTTCTAGGAGGTTCTCTCCATTTCATATATCCCTTCTTTTGACATCCCCACTGCCTATCCCAGAAGAATCTTCTCTCATGGATTCCCTCCACTAGGATCCCCCACGGCCCCTATGTTTGAAATGAACACATTTGTATAAAATTCCCATTGCTCACATTGATTTTCTCCTTGGTAGAACTCCGATGTTTAATTTCATTTTAGAGAATCTAGTGATGAGTCATCCTCCATCTCATACCCATCACATGCCTACATCTATCCATCCTAATTGTCTCATTGATAAATTGACTAGGAATTACTCTTAGTCACCCAAGCATACTTATGGGATGCATTCAATTGTTACCACATTATATCCCTAAGATTATGTTTTGAACAAGGTAAGTCTTGAGTCCACCTCTCTTTGTCTTATATCCCTCCCTTGATGTTAATTCCCATCATTTGCATCATGTTTGTCACCTTTTTCTAGTCCCTTGGTACTTCCTTCTCATTGGTTCTAGCATGCTTCCCTCTATCAAATTCAACACTTATATTCTAGAGGGTTGTCATAGAGGATTGTTACCTTGGATTCATTTCTATCTCTTGTGCCTTTTTCACATTTTAAAATTAAACCCATCTACTTTTCTACATATTTGAGACTCTCAAATATGCTTGACATTTCAAAGGATCCAACTTTGATTCCACTCTATTGAGCATGATATGTAGGAATACCTTAGGAGGGGGTCTTTGCAGGTATCCCACTTGTCCTAGTTTTCAGTAGCTACTTCCATAGTTATAGCTTCACGGGTTGTTCTTTGGATACCGATCCTACAACTTCTCTTTCACCATTAGGCCCTAGTGGACTTTCCCCTATCAACTTCATCACATATATTATAAGGTATGGTATATTGTACCTTGGTACATATCCCCCAACCTATGGGTGATTTTGGACCATGATGAGAGAGTCCTCATTTATCTTAGACTTGGTAGGATATCATGTCCTTACACTATTAAGATTCATACATGCATATATGATCCAACCTTAGATGCAGTTCTTCAAATTTGTTTGGCTCCACCACCATTCTCAGAGCCCCATGATGTGTTTTCCTTCAGTAAACTCATGAACGATATGTGGAGCCTCATTCCTATTCAACAGGTCTTCTCAAGTTTTTTCCACCCCCTTCATTTAGCATGATGGGGCATCAGTTCTTATGTACTCAGTTTAGCCAAAGTTGGGATGTATTTCATTTTTTCCCTTCCATAGATTGTATACGAGACTGATATTATTATGCTGATATAGTATGGATATGTTTTCTAGTGTCATGTTGTGTTTGAGACTCTTTTATAGTATCCCTTTTTCACAAGGAGTATTCTAAAAAATTATGGGTATGCCTACTTTGTCCCATTGAGATCATATTACTCCCACTTGATGACCCTTTGTTTACAGGGGATTTTCTGTGGCCTTTTCACTAGTTGAGACTTCTTTTATTTTTCCACGGTATCAATTTCTCTTTGGATGACAATGATCTTAGTTATAGAATGCAAATGTGTTTAACCTCAGCATTACTAATATATCTAGTTGGGAATTGAAATACACAATTGCATAGAAAATAGAAGAAAAGAGAAGCATGAGAGAAAGAATGGAAGAATTCCCATTAACTAAATGACAAATGATAATTTACATATGATATAATTAGATAATCTCATCCAATGCACATTGGAGGAGAATCCAATGTGCTATAGTGGTGTTCTAGAGTGATAAGGACACACACCTTAGTTACAAGAGTAAATTTCCACTATTCTAGTCTCTTGTTACGGGAGTAAGTTGCCACCTAGTTGAGTTAACTAGTCTATCAATATTCATTTAACTGACTAAAACAAAGTAAAGTGAGGAGATCAGGGAATCATGGGTACGCACTATTTGGTGATGATCCCAAGGACAATGTGTATTAGATGGTGATGATCCCAATGTTGCATGTGATAATCCTAATAGCATCTAGACTCCACTCAATTTACCAAATCAAGTGAAAACTCAAGAGAATATTATCCCTAGAGGAACATTCTTCCTAAAATATACAAGATCAATAATGACTCAATCAACATCATAGGAAAAACCTTAGAAAATAATCCTAGTGTGTGAAGTAACTCCAAATTCTCATGAACAATACTGATGGTGAAAATAAAGAATGGGTCCAAAAAACGAGGCCATGTTAGGTACCCAAAATACAAAAGATACATTGAAACAAATGAGAAAAGAGGGAAAACCTCATGGGAAACCCCCTCAAAAAGTATAATGTATGTAAAATAAGAACCCATAGCTTGTTAGGAAATTGTGTTTTTCACTCCAAGACGACTTCAGAGAGAATGGAACTTATGCTCAAAGGAAGGTGGTATTCATGAATATGTTTGTAGTTTGTTCTATTGAAGGATAGAACTGTAGGTCGATGGTCCCCTTGTGTATTAAGTCCCATATGTAGTGCATGTGATTTTGATATGCTATCTGCCTCTCAATTGGATTCTCATGTAGTTCCTAGTCTCCTGCTGTCACACCAGATGATAACGTATCCATGAAACTAATGCCCAACTCAATGAGAAACATTTATAGCCACATATCCTAAATGGTTATGCTAACTACCCTCTGCCCCTCTTCCTCTACTAAAGATATAGAAATAGAAGCATGCTTCTTGCTCATCACCGTGATAGGCTCCACAACCTACATCGAGTGAGTAACCAGATGTGGAATTGAAATCAATGTTATCACCAACCCAAATAGAATTAATGAACTTGATGAGGTCCAATGTAGATTCAGTTGCATAATGAATCCAAAAAGTGATGGTGCCTTGTATGCATCGAATATTAATTTTGGTATCCTTCCACGTAGCTCATGCGCTTCTTGTGCTGAACCTAGAGACTACTAAATTGCATATGAGAGGCATCTGAGTTTGTGAGATACACAATATCCCCACTTCATTGTAAGTGTACAATGTGTTTTCAACTAGTGGAGTGTCATCGCCATCCTCAATTGGAATCAGATCAAAAGGAGTCAAGAAAACTTTCACTGGCTATGTGAAATATATCAAGGATCTCATGCATACTTGGCCTGAGGCATTTTGATGCCTAATGCATCCTTACTGAACTCGAGTCCAAGGAATAAATGTAGTGGACCCAAGGTTCATCATCAAGAACCTCACATGTAGAATCCTCTTGACTACAAAAAAATCATCAAGTTGGAGCACTGGTAATAAAAAATTCATCAACATACAGAACTAGGAGTAGAAGTGAATCGGTCGTCCTAAGAATGTAGACATTCAAGTCTGATTCACAACATACAAAGTTTTGTGATGACAGGTAGGAGTCCATCTTGAATACTCATGCCCTGAGCCTCTTTGAGGCCATAAAGAGATTTCTCAATCAACAGACCAAAGATGAATCATGGGCACTCTAGAGTTTCTCCATAGTTCTCTGTGGAGATCACCATGATCAAATGCATTTTTTTCATGTCCATCTAATGGACTTCCAATCCCTTGAATACCACAATGGAAAGTGCCAAAATGTATGGAATCCACCTTTTCTATTGGAGTGAAGGTCTCATCATAGGTCAATTCCATGGCCATGTTGAAAGCCTTTGCAACTAGCCTGGCCTTGTATCTACTAAACTGTCCATCTGTTTTACTCTTAACTCAGAGACCTGCCTCAGCATCTAAAACGCTTCTTTCCATAGAAGGGGAACTTAGATCCTAAGTCCGTTCTTGAGTTATAATTGTACTCCTTCTGATTTATAAATGTTTCTATAATACTATGGATAAGGAAGACGAACCAAGAAAATATGCATGGTGAAATGGTAAAGCAGTAGTGAGTGCAAGAGGAGGCTCTTCTAAATTATATTGAGTCCTCCTAGTCACTAGACCCCAACACCATCCTTGAATCCTAGAGCATTTTGATCCCACTTTGGGCCCTGAGCCTATGGATCTACATCTACATCTACATGCATCAATATGAATCACTATACTCAATTTCTATATCTAGACTATCCTAATCCTCTAAGTCATAACTCTCATCTAAAGAAGGGTCAATATTTGCATGCTCATCATCTTGGACAGTTTTAAGAGTGAAGGTGTCTGCATGTCGCTATTGAGGTACATGCAAGACACTTTCCTTGAATTGGAAACTTTTCTCAATGATGAACCGTCCGAGGAAAGATCAATAAGTATGCATCCCTTCACACCATCAAGGTAACAAAAATATACACTCGCTCTCTCCGGATCACTCCCTTCCTTTAGGAATCAAATTCATGCACATGAGCCAAAAATACAAAAGTGGGTCACTTCCAGCTTGAGGCCACTCCAATCCTCGTAGGGGTCTTATCCTTGACACATCTATGGGGATATATTTTTTGTATTTAGGTTTCACAATCATGCTTCATCCCATAATCTTGGTGGAAGTGACTTTGCATGTAGCATGATATGTCATCCTTTAGATCTATTTTTCCTACTAACAACTCCTTTGCTTTGTTGTGGAGTATAGGGAACTATAGGCAATTGAATTTCCATTTCATGAAAAAGATTCTATATATCATGGTTGATATAATCTTCCCATTATCAGCTCAAGGATTTTGATTTTCTTTCCTCATCAGGTCTCAACAAGGGCTTTGAAATGTTTGAGGTGTTGAAAGACTCCTCCATTTTCCCCAGGAAATAAAATCCATGTGAATCATGAGAAATCATCAACAAAAATGATCACACATTCCTTTTGTTGATTTATGGATGGGGAAAAGGTCCCATGAGGTCACTATGGACCATATCTAAAGGAGAGGAAGCTCTCCCAGTCTCTTTCCCTATTCTATTTATCTCGAGGGTTTTCCAAGAATACACCTCCTCACAACTTCCTTTGAGAAGTGGATGATCGCAGACCACCAACCAACTCTCAAGAATTTGTTGCATGTATCTGAAATTTAAATGCCCAACCCTTTTGTGCCATATCCCAATGGATTTCATCAAGATGGGTAAGCAAGAAATCAATCTGTTCAATAAATTTAGAAAATGTGTAAAGCTTAGATTGATGATTTATCTCACCAATAGAAACCATGGAACTCGTTTGTATGTCATAGATATCCACTTAATTCCAAGTGTGAATATTCCTTCTTTCCAGTTGTCAAAATTTTCATCCGATACATAGAGAGAATATTGATGGAAAATTTTGGAACATGCACCAGACATCAAATCTTCCATTGGTGAGTCTAATCCTTCCTTTTGGTGACTCCTGAATGGAGAGTTATCCTTAATTTAATAGGAGGATATTTGCATAATCCAATGAGGAGTATAATTTTTTGAATCCATGTGGTGTGATGTTCCTGAATCTATGATTCAAGCATTGGGAGAGGAGTTTATTGTAATCAAGGCATGGCTAGAATCACCTTTATTGGGATTCTTATCTTCTAGATTCTTCTTCTTGGCACCCTGGGAGAAATATCTGGGCTGTTTTTCCTCAAGTATTTTAGTCATTAGATCTTATCTCTGCTTTCTACATATACAGATTCTAGATGGAATCCATACTTCTCGATGCGGAAATTCCTGTACGTGGGAAAAAAGCCGCCTTCTCGATACCGAAGGAGAAGCCTCTATGGTGGCCTCAACGGGTTTGGATTCCACATGATTTAGTGATATCAACCTAACCTCCTCACCTCATCCTATTCAACTTATAAAAGGAGAGAAAATCTCATGAAGAAAGTTAGATCATTTGGTACAGCTCTTTGTATTTGAATTTGTTGAGCTTGTATGTTGATTTTGATCTTGGATTTGTCAAGATAGGATTGTGAGAAACTATCAACTATAGTCTCATCCTGAGCAAGAAGTGGTAAGCAAGGAACTATTGGAAGGAACTGACAACATCAAGGTATCCGGTCAGATTCTTCATCTAATATCTCTTTAATATAGATATACTTTTCTTCCTATATGAATTTTTCCATATTGTATGATTCCTTGATCACGCATATAGTTTCATATCAAATAGAATACGTTGTTCTTGTCTTCATTGATTGTGTTTATTTTGCAACATTTCTCCATGTCTCAGAATGGATCTTTGTATTGCATTTGCTGTCGATCTTCGATATTGAAAAGGTATGTTCTAGATCCATTTTTCATTTAATAATTGAAATATTATAGTATCATTCTTGTTTTGTTCTAGTTTTTTAGTGAAGATAGGGGGATTGATTTGTGTCCTCACTTAACACTTATCCCTCGATAAAAAATGGTGACATACTTGAACAATCTATTTCATTTTTAAACGATCTTGACATTGTGAGCAAGAACTATGCCTCAATAAATTCCGGTATTATCTTTGAAAAATGAACAAATTGTTCCCTCCCTCTCTATTTCCCACTGCCATTCATCTGGCATTTGAAGCTTCATTTCATTCTCCTTAGCAATTGGATGAAAGCTTGGGGAATTTTGCATCCATCCTCGACTTCCAGTTTGCTAAACCGCCACCTTCTTAAGTCAATAAGTACCAACCATCCCCAGTATGTTATGCTGGGAAGTTCACATCAGTTTATGGTTCAAGCTTGTGTAAAATGAAACCACTCTACCTCAAGCATAGTTTCTTCCGGTTCAAGATTATGTAAAATGAAACTGTGTCCACAAATTTTTTTTTTTTAGTTTTAAGATTGTGTAAAATAAAATCTATCCTACATAGTTTTGTTTTGTTTTAAGCTTTATGAAAAATGAAAAACAATCCCCGATCTTGTCTCTCGTTTCTTTTCCTGTGTTTAGAATCAATGAGAATGTAATCGGCATACTTTTATCACTTCTTCTGACTCACTGCTTTATAAAAAACGAAACCCCGGAGTCTCCTTTTAAGTTTTTTTCAAACTCTAAACATGAAAAATTGTTTGAGCCTAATTGTTTCTTTTCACCGAAAAGTATTTGAAAAACATTTTATGCAAGTGATAGATTATCACTTTTGGTCTCATAAATTAATTTATGAAAAAGGAACCGAGAGAGTTCTTTTTAAGTGTTTTCAGACTCTCAAAACATAAAACAAACCCCGATTTTTCTATCTTTGGACACGTTAAAAAAACATCGAAAGGCACACATGGGACCGAACCACTCCCTCCTAGGTCTGCTAAACATATACTCCGAGGACTCCACATCCAAGGATGATATTACATCTGGGACAAGAATATGTTATCCTCCCTCAATCTTGTAAAAATAAAGAGGTACTGGCTAGAAATGGTGGTGGGGAATTGGGAAAGAAATGTATCTTAAAATTTTGTATTTATGGAAGACAGCTTTTAAACATGACACCCTTTCACTCTGCTTTGTGTCTAGGGTTGAAAAATCTGCTTGTTTCTTGATCATATTCCTTTATAATATTACAAATTGTTTTGTGATCCTTGTTGTTGAGTCGTGTTGTTTCCAAGACACTTGTTGTGTCATCAATATGTCTGGGAAGAGACTCTAAACTCCTAAATCCCTTTCTCTATTGCATCAGCCCATTTCTCATAGTCCTAAGTCTTCTATGGCTTGCACTCTAATTCATCCTTGAGTCACCATCGGTTACTCGATCTACTTCAAATCTTTTATTTGTTTCCATGTCATTGATGTGGGATACACATTAATTCTCTTGTGATGAGTATCCTTCTCACGACTTCAACTCATTATCCAAGAATTAGGACTTGAAACTAATTGGTACTCAGGTCCTGTGATGCCTCAATGGCATGTTTCCCTCACTTTCTCGCAATAGGTTTTCATTATCGGACTTCGATCGAGTAGATTCTTCCAAGTGTTCAACTTCAACTCACATCTACATTCTTTGATTGTACTAGAGCAATTTCGGGAGTCATTGATATTAATGGTGGTTTCCCTCGCAGTTGTTAATGGTGCTCATCATTGATCGGTAATCAAGTGGTTTCTGTACCATGTCTCGAATCTATCACTTGTAATCACATGAACATATTCGTACTATAGAGGGTGGAGATGAAGACCTCGAATCTTTTCTCACAGATTCAAAGTTGCATCGAGTATATTCATTGTATTGTTACATAGATCCACATTGTAATGGTCCTTGCATGTTCAAATTTGAGTCTTTAACACATAGATCCACAATGTATTTTTGGTGGCTGTGTTCGGATTTGAGTCATGTTCTAAGGATCCACAAAGGTATGTTTGTCCAGTGACCTATCATTCCATTTTGACATGGATATTTTCATGTTGGAATTTATTCTTTGATTCATTTATATTCAGGATGGGAAATCTTCTACCTCAAAGGATGATATATTATTGCATCAGATTTCTCATTTCTGTCAAGCAGGTGTTTCCAATCGACGCATCTTTGTTCCCCAGACACATCGAAAGTATTTCAAACATCACTTTGTTCTAACTTCATACTATTACACCTCAAAATTACTCACTTTGATAGTGCCTAAGCAAGCTGTCATTGAGTATGTTGTAAGGTCTTGTCCCAAGTGTCGTGATCTTGACTACAAGTACAAGTGTCACAAATATTTTGATTCTTTCCTGGTGTCTGTGCCTCTAATGACATCACAAGACACTTAAGACACCCCAAATATTAGTTTTAAAGAAGAGAAATCACTTGACAGAAAATAACTTTTTTCCATTGGAAAAATCACTCAAAACTGAATTTTGGAGAGCACCTCTACCCACTTCATCGTGGGAGTGTTGGCACTCCTTGATCCTCTTTGGGGGACTTCTTGAGCACCCTGTGCACCTTTTTGGGGGATTGCTACCCATTTTTTAGCAAATTTTTTGGTTTCTGAGTTGAGACAGAGTATGGAAGAATCCCTTCAATTTTTTGAAGGTGGTTGGATTCGAATAGTTGGTCAAGGAATGATCTTAGGAAGATCCTCAACTGAAGGAGAGGAATAATCAACTTATCCCAAAGATATATCAAGTGGTAGGACCTCTCCAAGGTTATATAATGAGACCTTCTCATGGTGAAAGGTACAAGGAAGATTGGAGAATTATACCCAACTTGTGATCTCATAAGAAGGTATCGATAGAAGGGAGATCGAGAATTACATCAAACTTATGATCTCATGAGTCGTATGTCATCAAATAAATCATGGAGATTAATTTAGAAAAGGGCTTGGAGAAGGGGAACTAGAAGAAGTTGTTGCACTCTCATTCAAAGGATTGTAAGTACTTACTTGTTCTCATTAATAATCAATGATTGGCATGTTTCTTTAAAACTTGTTCTTCTTGTTCCATATGATTTTTCTATAAGATGGATCTATGTTTGAGATAATGGACAAGAGAGTAGGGCTACATTGTATCTTTTTTTGTCCCATAATAAGATCTTATCGTGGGAGCCTGTGGATTTGAGCTTAGCCTGGACTTTGCAGGGACGAATTCCATTAACAAGGTACATATATTTCTCCTTCTCTTTCATTTTATTAGCTTGATTATATCTAAACCAAGTCAAAGGTCCATGTTAAGCACTTTTTGTCTGCATTAGGAGTCTAGAGATCAAGAGGGAATCCACTTTTCCGCAAGAGGATTCACCTACAACAAAAATTGATGACTCAATTAGAGGACCTCCATTTGTTTTTTCCATTCCAAGATATTGTTTTGGCCCTTTTCCATCTGATTTGACGTTCTCCATATTGTCTTTTTTATTCTTATAGATTTGTTTGATCATTTTGCGTCATCATGATCAATTCCGGGATTGACTAAATTTTCGATTTTGAGTTTTGGATTTTTTTCTGAGTTTTGGAGTAGAGCGCCCTCTTGTTTCTTTTCTCGTGAGAGATAGCACTCTATCCTTTACACGTATTCTCGAATTCTTCAAGTCTACTAACTTAGTGCTATCTCCAGCCAGGAGAAATTCTCCGTGGATCTTCATCTCTCCAAGTTATTTTGGTTTTGGATTTGCCCAAGGTCCCATACTCAACCCATCTCGATATTACTTTAGAACACCCTATTTATGAGAATTCATCCTTTGTTTGGATGTTTTGACATTTGTCCTTACTTTTGAATTTGTCCTTCACGATTTGGATTCAATTTGTCGTTTTCTTCTCATTTATCCGAATGAGTGAAAACTTTGTAAGAAGATTCAAATGTCTTGCACTTTATTTCTAATCTCGAGTCATCTGTCCAGTTTCCTTCTCCCTTTCCTTTGATTTTGGTTTTGTTTCCTGTTTGATCACTACAAGGGTGTCTTTTTGGCTTATGTGAAGTTTTCTTCCAGACTGCTTAAATCTCACAACTCTTGAAATCCTGGACAGTTAGAAACTTTTACATCTACCTGCTATCATATGAACATTTTAGCATTGTATCATATTTATTATTGAGGACTATTGCATGAGTTCATTGTATCTTAGTGTTTTGGCAGTGAAAGGAAAATCCTTCCCTTCCCTTTTAATTAGATGTCTATTGAAAGAAAATATTGCTTATCATTTCTTTATGCATGTTTTGGGAACTGAATCATAATATCATCAATATTCACTCTCATACACCTATGAGTAAAAAACATCCACTAAAATCAATCCTTAACTAAAATTTATCGACTTTTTACATCTTTGTTAAACCTACATTAGTTTAAGGTGTAGCTTTGGAATAGGTTGAAAGGATGATTTCAAAGCTATCAAACAAACTTAGCATGTTGTGATAGGGAGAGAAATCCAACCTTCATATAAGCACAACTGGGATCCCCCTCTCACACAAAGGTCACTAGGTCACATTCTGTTGAGTTACAGAGATTATCCCTCATTGGTTCAACCATTTGTAGTGGTCGAATCGTATACTGGGGGTCACTTGAGTGGGTATACCACCATGCATGGAGCCTCTCGAGTTGTTTTCAAACTTGTTATCCTACCCAAACATTCAGATCAGACTGACGACTATACCCACCTGTGGGACTGGGAATTAGTGAATTTAGTTTCCATAATATTTAGGGTTTTTTTTACACAAGGTGATGGTGAAGGAAGTCTCACTGCATTACGGAATGTGAGCATTGGTCAAACTCACTCTAAGCTCCTTGAGGGTAACTACAATTATTATGCGGAATCTTGCACCAAGTGTATAAGTCCATTAAGCAGTCATTAATGTAACTAATCCACTGCTTCTATGTCTACTCCCTTCCTATTTTGATCTCTTTGACATTGGATTTCACTCACCAACTAGTGGTTTCAATATGGGAAGGTTTTGTTTGATTGCTGGTTTCGATTCATAGTGTTGGCTGTGTTACTTAGTGGACCTTAGGGTCGAAATGTTTAATGGAATCAAACTTAAGAGTACCAATGGAGGAACCCTTCCCCTGGGGAACCTCGGAGATCTTTCCTTTGTTTGGAAACTTCTTCTGGTCCTCTCAGATATCACATTAATCGAAGCCTCCCAGACTCACCACTGATTTCATCGGCTCGTTGTTCTCATTTCGGGTGATATTTGAATCCTTTCCAATGTTCTCAATTGTTCCAGCCATTTTAGATGTTAGTACACCAACGGCATATCAACCTCATGTTGAATTTTCACCTTCTTCACCCATTGTCTTCCTTCCTTTCTCCTTCTTCATCTAGTGAAAGATCTAAAGAAAGTAACCAGGTTGATCAGAAGAATAAGAAACGAAAAGAGAAGAATAGGAAGAACTTGAAAAGGACCAAGTCTCCAACCATATCATATTTTGGATCCAAGCAACCAGCTATTTTTAATAGTATTGGGAGTTTTGATGAGGTCAGCAAGATTAAAATAAAGAATCCAAAACCCAAATTCACTTACAGCCTTTGTAAGGGTGAACACTTTATAACAGATTTCCCTGGTATTCCCAAGTTCTTAGAAATGTGGTCCTCCATGTCATCTACCGGTCATACATGTTGATACCCCATCAACTAGTGATGTTAAGGCTAGTAAGAAGAAGAAATCATTAAATTCCCCTTATATATTAAGTGCAAAGGTGACTATTATTATGCTTCACTTTTGTCCTCGTGATGATGCAGGCTTCTCTTTGGAAAACTTCAATCTCCAAAAAGGCTATCAGATGATTTCTCCAATCCATCGCTAGGTTGATGAATATTCAATCGTTCCATCCCTGGCCACCGGGTTGGTCAGGTGGTCAATATACTTTCCTCCTCGATTGAACCATTAACCAAAGTAGTTGATCCAAATTCACATCTGATCAACCCTACTCTTCATCAAAAGAGTATAACCCAATTAGCTTCCATCTCATGCTTTTCATCCGCCAACCCCATTCTCCCATTAATGAGTGACACCAAAGAAGCTTCATCTATTTCCACCTGTCAACCCCATTCTCCCTTTGGAATGAAACCCAAGCAATATCCAGTTATGTCATCGACCGATCCCACTCCTCCTTTGAGAGTGTCGTTATCACCTAGTCCTTCCTCACCAATCCCACCTTCCTATGCAGTGCCTTTGTGTTGATCTGATCCATCATCAAATAATCCCCACCTTCCTTTAAAGAGTACACGCAGTTTGATCCGACCCATCATCTACGATCCTACTCTTCCATAGAGATTAAAGTCACACATTGCCCACATTTTCCTCATTAATACAAAATTCACTGTGATGAAGCATTCCCTCATTCTCCCTGCAAAACCCCTCTGCCAATGAGGCTTATCCCCTTTTGATTGGGGTGCATTAACCTGACCTCTGCCTTGCCTCACATTCCTTTCCATAATATAGTGCAAGTTTGTGGTCGGGACGCCTCAAATGCCGAATAGGATTAGCTGCACCCATTAGTATTTTGTCCTCTTATTGATTAGCATGCTTTGGGTTGTCCTCAGCTTGGCCCGGTTACGCATAATTTTTTAGCTTTTAACAAAAGAACTATCCAACCTTTAGGAACCTTCCTTAGTTTTCTATAACTTTGGAGGAAACTATCTTTATTGATGTCAGGTAGTCCCTGAGAACTCCTTTGGATTTCTTACTTTACCCTTGGGAAAGATTATGTCTATTCCATGAGATCTATTGTATCCACTCTTTTTCGTGGGATATCTTTTCCTCATGATGGAAGAATGGTGGGGACTATTGGATCAAATTCCCACCAATCGGGTCCTAAATGGATTACTTCAAATGGTTCTTACTTATTTGACAGATTTCCACCACATGTCAATTATGTGGCTTGTATCCCATGACTTCAACTTCAAATGACTTAGATCCAGTAGTTTACACGGTGATCTCTTCAATAGGGCTGGTATCGAATCATCTACTTACCCTTGATGAGACCCTCAACATGTATCCATTCCAGAGTGATTTTATTCCATCCAGTTAAGATATTCAGCTATGACTAAGTTTTGTCCCTTGACGTGGTTTCCTTCTAGAGCATTATTCTCTTGGAAGCCAAGGATCAAGAAGATTCACTTGAAATACAGTTTTTCTCTCAGAGTACATCGTTAAAAAATGAACAGGTCACGGTATAGTTTTCTTCTCTGTGATAAGATCGTTAAAAAATGAAATCAAAGCTATATAGTTTTCCTCCTCAGAGCAAGCTCTGCTAAAAATGAAACAAATAACTGGAGTTAACCCAGAGTCTTGAGCATAGTTCTTTCTTTTTTCAAGTTTTGCTAAAATGAAATAGCCAATTTCTCCTATCTGTGTCAGAGTTCGCTAGATCCTCATAGATGCCTAGCCTAGGCCTTCATTAGATCTCATATTTGAACCTTCATTCTATCCACCTATATCCTTTTCCTCCATCTAGTACAAACAAATTGGTGACAACCTCAAAGTTGGTGGAATGAATTGAAGCTTGGGGTATGTCTCCAAAATTCTATGATCATTCTAGACATACTAGCTTTCAAGATGGGGCATACCGAGCTTAGTATTAGTTCCTTCTCGTGTTTCATAAATACATTAGAGAATGTAACTGCACTTTTTATCTCTTTCTAATTCCACGCGGATATACTTAAAAAGGACAAACCCCCCGAGTCATATTGGATCTCTTTTTAGACTTCTAAACATGAAAAGATTGTTAAGAGATCTTGCTTTTTTCTTGCTAAAAGGTTTGAAAGGGCATCTTTCGAAAGTGATAATTTATCTCTTTTTGGCCTCATGAGACTAACATTATGAAAAAGGGACAACATTGGAGTCGTCTTGCTGTTTTCACTCTAAATATGAAAAATGAGTTTTACCTTCTCCTCGACTCAAGTAAAATTATACATTGAAGGCCCCATATGGGATCAACCCTTACTTCTTCCAAATTGTTAAACAAAGGAAGAGGGAATTACTGAAGGTGTGTTATATCGAGCATGTTTTATCTTCCTCGAGATCGTTAAATTAAATTAAAAAGAGGTACTCATCTATCCTGATGGGGAAAATTGAAAGAAGCAAGACAAGAAGTCTCTTATTTTAGAGCACTACCGCAGCTTTTTACAAATACTTTGAACATGGCACTTTTGTCTTTGCACATTTTAATCCACCTAACCTCTTCACCTAACCAATCTCTGAAAGTTTTTTTACTCATTTGGTCATCTCACAGCTGGGTCACAAAGTGTCCACTGCATTATCATGTTTTGTCCATGTCAAGTTTCTGCTATCATGCCTCAATGTTCAAGGAAGTATCTTCCTCGAGTCATCCATCACAAATATCCTGCTTCAATACCTGTGTCCACCCATGTTCATGGATCTACCAATTACATCTTTGTGTTTTATACTAGTCATTGATGGGGGATACATCAAGTCCCTCCTCGATGAGTCTATTCCTATCGAACTCAAAGACATTATCTAGAACTAGACTCTAGAAACTACTCAGTACCTTGGACCTCGTGATGGCTCAATGGCAGCCTCCTCATCTCGATGCTGTTTTAAATCATCGACTGGACGGATGTGATTCCATGGATTTTCAGTCTCATCTCATCCATATTCACATTTTGTTGAACAACAGGAGTAACTTGGGAATCATTGATATCAATGGTGATCTCCTCCTCGCTTGTCAATCTGCTTACATCATTGACCGTAATCATGGTTTTTCCATATTTGACATCGGACATTTATTCACATGGTTAGGTTCATACTATATTAGGATTGGTAAGAAGACCCTCGGTTGTAAATAATTTTATATGTACTTTTTCCAGGCTGTGAAGGATTTCTTTTGAACTATGACATATTACTATTACATAGATCCACTTTGTATTGGTCGTGGCTATGTCTTATCATCTCATAGATCCACTGTATTCTTCATGGCTACGATTAGTTCAGATCATAAGAGTATAGATCCACATTGTATCCAGAGTGGCTATACCATTTGGTCAATATAATTATGGATACGCAATTTATTTTATGGAGGCCATACCTAAAAAGTCTTTATCACTCAAGCATAAGTATGCCTACCTTGGGTTTTGAAACATGTCATAATATTTGTTTGATGGTTGTGTGTAGATTTTTTTGGTTTCTTTACATCCATACCCTTGATCAAAAAATTCTACAATGTACTTCAGTCATCATCGTCTTCTAACTTCGTACTTTGGGGGGCAATCTGTTACACCTCAAAATTAATCACTTCGATAGTGTCACAAATGTCATCATTGCAAGTGTTGTAAGTGTCGCATATTGTCCGCAAGTGTCGCATATTGACTACAAGTGTTGCAAGTGTCACAAAAAATATACTTCCATATTTCCCATGTTGTGCCTCTAACGAAATCACAAAGACAATTAAGACACCCCAAAGATTAGTTTGGAAGAAGAGAAATCACTTGACAAGAAGTACAAGCCTTTTTCCATTGGAAAAAACACTCAAAAACTAAATTTTGGAGAGGAGCACTCCCCTACTCACTGTCAAGGAGTGATGGTGCTCCCTGAGCCTCTTTGGGGGAGTGCTTGAGCACACTGTGCACCCTTTTGGGGGAGTGCTACCCTTTTTTTAGCAAATTCTAGGTTTGTTGAGGCAAATAAGGGAAGAATCCCTCAATTCTTGAAGGTAGTTGGATTCGATTAAATGGTCAAGGCATGATCTTAGGGGAGATCCTAAACTGAAGGAGAGGAATCCTCAACTTATCCCAAATATCTCTCAAGTGGTTGGACCTCTCCAAGGTTATATAAGGAGACCTTCTCATGGTGAAAGGTACAAGGAAGATTGAGAATTATACCTAAGTTATGATCTCATAAGAAGGTATCGATAGAAGGGAGATTCAAAATTACATCAAACTTATGATCTCATGAGTGAGATTCCATCAAAGAAATTAGTGGATATTACTTGAGCAAAGGGGTTAGAAAAGGAGAACTGGAAGAAGCTGCTACACCTTCATTCAAATGATTGTAAGTACGTTTACTTGTTTTCATTAATAATCAATGCTTGGAAGGTTTCTTTCAAACTTGTGCTTGTTCCATATGCATTTGTCTACAGTATATGGATATATGTTTGAGATAATCTCAGTAGATTAGGAAGTCCATTGTATCTTTTTTTTCCTACAGGATCTATCAGGGAGCTCAGGATCAGAGCTCAGCCTATACTTTGCAGGGACGAACACCATTAACAAGGTACATATCTTTCTCCTTCTCTTTCATTTATTAGCTTGATTAGATCTAAAAGGAAGTCAGTGTCCATGTTAAGCACTTTTCTATCTTGGTCTTAGGAGTCTAGAGACCAAGAGGGAATCCACTTGTCTGCAGGGGGATTCACCTACAACACATACTTTGGGGGGCTCTCTTTTACACATTATTTTCGTTACCCTTATGACCATTAATGATGTAAACCTATCCTTTCTCTTTAGAAGGATCAATAGCCTGAATTCCTGAAGAAAGAAGGGAGAAGAACATTCCCTAAGAGAAGAAGTTGTATTTTCCTTTGTAAAAACCCTATTAAGGAATATTTCCATAGGTTGCACTACACATAGGGTGTGGAAATTCCTGACTTCCGCACCTATCTCTATATCTAGGTTGCATATTTTCCTCAGGCTCCACTATAGCTAGGGTGCGAAAATTCCTGTACGTGGGAAAAACAAGCATCTTCTCAATGCTTCTATAAGGAGAATCTTCTATGGTGAGGTGGCCTCCAAACAGTTTGGATCTTACTCACTTTCATGATTTAGTGGGATCATCCTAACTTCCTCACCTTATCCTCTTCAACTTATAAAAGGAGAGGATCTCTCATGGAGAAACTTAGATTGTCTTGTTATTGAGTTTTGTAGCTTCGATTTTTTGGAGCTTGTATGTTAGCTTTGAGATTTTCTTTGTCAAGATAGATTGTGAGTATCTATCATATCTATAGTCTCAGAATCCTTGGAGCAAGAAGTGACGTAGACCCCCTTACCCTCGGGCCGAGATCCGCATAGGATCGTTCTAAATTCTCCTTGAGCTGAAGAGGCTCTCTCGAATCCCTATTGGAACCTCACAAATCCGATCCACAGGTCCTTCGAAAACCCCACCTGTTCACACAAACACTAGGCGTGAGCTTCACTTCCTCCAACAGACACAATCGACCTTAATGAAAGCATCCTTTGTGACTCACGATCTCGAGAGTTTGTGAGTCAAATACCCTTGACTCCTCTTTTCCAAACCTTCAATACCCGAGATGATGATACATGTATGGCTCCTTCCTTGTTAGCGCTTCTTCAAGCGACTGCCGGCTAGAGCCTAACTCTAGCACCTTTCGTAACTTGCAACTTCATGAGTTGAAGTGTTGATTCCTCCTGCTCCTCCTCTGCGAATCCATGACTCACAATAAGTCAACGATGGGTTGACCCTTTTCCAGGTGACGTATGTCCTCCACCTGTCACCCGCTTCCACTTTTCTCTGCGCTCTATGTTTTCGCCACCTGTCAACCACGCAGTCCCCACCTAATGGAAATGACGTGTGTTCACTCGAGCCCTCGACACTCGACACTTCGCAACTCTAGCGATCAGGGTGCAACTCCTTCACCCTCAAAAACCTCGATATACAAGGTATCGAGACGCCAAATCTCATGGCTCTCCTTCCTCCTCAATCGACGATTCAGGTTTAATCGTGATCTCACGAATGGGGGGTTTGAGGCATAAAGAACTCCGCCTCCCTGCTCACGATACCCGAATTTGTGAAAATGATCCAGTGACTTATGCAAAGCACGATCAATGGTTCATGTTGATCCTTGATCCTAAGGTGATGGGTTTCACCGACCTCTAACCACCTTGCAGTTTCCTGTGATCCTACGGTCCTCGTGACTTCACGAATTCTCCACAGAGAATTCTGATCGTCCACCTCTTCTTCTCAAGGACTTCTGGATAATAAATTGGTGCCCTCCTTCTTCAGTTATGAGGTTTAAACCTCGTGCATCTTCTCTTGGATCCAATGGCTATTGACTATCTATGCAAGATCTGACGGCCCAAATCTTTTCTCTTCCTCTATGCCTTCCTGCTTGCGTCTGGACATGAAACTCAAAAATCCAGATATTCTCCTCTCAGCGCTGATCCAACGGTAGCTATAGCTCCCTCCTGAGCTTCTACTTCTTCCCGAATTGAAATATTTCAAATGCTTAAAAAGGACTTGACCTTTGTCTCCCCTACGAGCTCGATCTGACTCTGATGAACTCACCTGCATTCTTAAGACGTTGTCTCTCCTAATCTTGGTCATCTCTGAACCCTCCAAAGGGTTTTCTTGGCCTGCTGCTCCTCTCAACTATGCTCTGTGCACAAAGGAACTATTCCTCCTAAACTTTTGAACTTGACACAATTTTACTCTGAAACCACAAAGGGTTACTCGACCTCTGCACTCCTTGCAGGGTCTTTGCACACAAAGGTGCTATATGTCCTGAGCTTCTCTATGGCTCCGACCTCAAAGGTCTCTGCCCCTTTCTCTCCTTGAAAGGATATAAATGCCCTCTTGGCAACTTATACTCAAGCACTCCTTGTTGAGCCTGCAGGGTGTTCAGTAACCTTATGAAGGTCCTCCTATGACACTTCCCTTATCTCAAAAATCGAAAAAGAGTTCTTCTTGGTGCACTCCTTACACTCGCTCGATACCCTCCTGGTAGAGCTTCTATAGAACCTCAGACGTTCTGTCTTCTCTGTGCCTTCTATGTACCTACTCAATTCCCTCCTGGCAGAGCTTCTACAGAATCCCTCAATGATTTTGGTCTATCCTGTGCTCTCTTCTGCACAGTCTTACCTGCAAGGTATTCAGGAACCTTGAGGATTCTCTTGAGTCAGTGACTTTAGCTAGTGCACCCTCCTGGTATGTCTTTGTCTGAATCCACAGAATTCAGAAGTGCACTCCTTGCACAGGCTTACAGAACCCGTAGTATTCTACCATGCAACCTTTTGCATGAAGCCTCAAAGAACCCAAACCTGGAATCAAATAACTCACACATAGTAAATTCTATCTATCCCTGCAAATGCATACCTAACATACATCTATAGCATATCATCAACACATAAAGACATTCATTCATGAACTCATAATCACATAAAGACTCATGTGCAGGAAAAACTACTCTTTGTATTAATATGAAAATGCCTCTTTACAATGTGTTCAAGCTCGGACTACATCAGAGTCTTGGCTCTCTCTCCCTCTCTTCCTAACTGACTCTACAGACTAATGCCTATAGATACAAAGGTTCTTTTTACAAAAGGGGGCTCCTTGAGGGCTTCCCTCCATCCTCACAAACTCTCATTAACTCGCATTCAATCACAATGAATGGTTCTCTAGTCCGAATTGGATCTAGATCTCAACCTTACAACCATTTAAGGCATCCTTAACTACATCCTACACACATGCATGGCTTTTTGGCTCTACCAGCCTTACAACATTTAATTACATTATCAAAATTTGAAAATCGAGAAGATTGTGCCTCTCTCTCCCATCGAATGCACGCTTTGATGTGTTGGCTGGATGGCACATAGCTAGCTTAGAGAGATTCTCCTGCATCATACTCCTCTGCTGCAAAAATCATGATCTCCTGCTCATGAGCTTCCAAGCTCTATTGAAATCCACCTGGATCCCAAACAGTTCTTTGGAGTTGTTCATCCACTCCATCACCTTGTTGTTGTTGCACCTCCCCTACTGCTCTTGCAGGTTCTCCTCTGCTCAGCTTCCTCTCACAGGAAGTTTTTGTTGCTGACCTCAACATCAGCCTTCTGATATCCTTAATTACCTCTTCCAGTTGCTCCCATGGATATCTCTTTGTATGCAGTTGTCTCTGCTGCACTTCTTCCTCTGTGTTGGTGGGTAGACCTACCTGATCTCCCATGCTATATTTATTTACCTTTGTGGCACTAAGTGGCCACTATGTTGTAGACTCCAGCTCTACAGTCTCATTACTGAGTTGTCTCTCAGCTTCTTCCTGTGAAATCTTGACTGTCACCTCTCCTTGTGTTGGCTCAAGTCCAACTTTTTCGAGCTTCTCCTGGGACTGGTATTCTCCCTCTATCTCCAACCTTATCTGTTGGATGTGCATTCCCTACACCTTCATCCTTCTGTCCAATGCTTCAATATCTTCACAAAGAACAAAAAAATCTATGTTGTCTATTTCCTCTTCTTCTACTTCTGTAGTCTCCAATATTACAGTTACTTTCTATTCGACTCCCTGGTCGAAAATTTTGAGCCATTCCAGGGAATTCTCATCTTCTTCTGCTGCAAGCTCCAGTGTTGCAGTCATCTCCTTTTCAGCTCCCTGGCTGGAAATTTTGAGCCATTCCTCGGAATGCTCATCTCCTACTGTTGGGATAGACATCAGTGTCTGCTCCCCTTCTTCCATGAAAGTCTCTGTTGGATGTCCTTATGTTGTTGTTGCCTCTACAATGCATGCTCTAGCCTCAACTGGGCTATATGGTAGGAATATCTCCATTCCTATAATCATCAGAATGATCTCCTAATATTCTTTCTCTGTCATATTCTCTCACTGATCTAAACTCACCTCTGAGTTCATGATACTTTCAGACAATCTCACTTCTATTCCCCTACCGACCTAGCAAATTGGGAACTTTATGTTGCCCTCTTGGTAGTCTATGAGATCCTCGGATCCCATCTCATTTCCCTCCTGGAAATCCAAACTTCCTTCATTGTCCTCCTGACAGTTGATGATATCCTTCAATGATCTCATTTCATTGCCCACCTAGCAATTGGAAAGTTCATCTCTGCCCTCCTGGCAGTTCATGAGATCTTCCAATTCATCATCATCACTGAGATTTCTCCCAGCTTCTAGCTCACACACATGAACCACTTCCCCTTTTGGTGCATTGAGGTCTTCATCCTACCTCAACCATCCTCTCAACAATCTTCACTGTCTTCTGGCCACCAAATCCTTGATTGGCCATTTCGCTTTCCTCCTTAGAGGCCATTCATACACCCAATGCAATCTTGCATCCTGTTGCATCTGCAATGCAAGTTTCTCCATCCTCGCTCTGATCTCGGCAAGTTATTTATCCATTGTGTATTTTCTCCGCTGCTAGTGGTTCTTCTTTCCACTGTGCTTATGGATTTTAGTAGCCATCTCTACCTTCTACATTCCCTCCTGGAAAGTCTACTGTTGTCACTTTGCAACTGTGAGTGCTTCCAGCATTCCCTATAGTCCACCTGACTATCTTTTGACTATTGTGCACCTTGCAACAATCTCCATAGAGATTCAACACTCTGTCTTCTTTTTTTTTTGCTCTGTAAGCAAATCTTGGCACTCCCTGCCTCTGTCACCTACAAAATTCAAATCCTACTCTGATACCCCACTCACGTAGACCCCCTTTCCCTCGAGTTGAGATCCACACAAGATCATTCTAAATTCTCCTTGAGTCGAAGAGACTCTCTCGGATCCCTATTGGAACCTCACAAATCCGATCCATAGGTCCTTCAAAAACCCCACCTGTGCACACAAGCACTAGGCGTGAGCTTTACTTCCTTCAGCAGCCACAATCGGACTTAATGCAAGCGTCCTTCGTGACTCGTGATCTCGCAAGTTCGTGAGTCGAAGACCCTCGACTCCTCTTTTCCAAACCTCTGATACCCGAGATGACAATACGGGTATGCCTCCTTCCTCATTAGCGCTTCTTCAAGTGACCGTCAACTGGAGCCTAACTATAACACCTTTCACAACTCACAACTTCA
>SNQJ01S0091471.1:19479-56087 GCA_010110895.2 Picea sitchensis | reverse complement strand
CATTCATTACATTCATCAACAAGTACTAAAGACAAATCCTTCATCAATAGAAAACATCAAAGAAAGACAAGAAAATAGCCTATGATAGAAGAAAAGAATTTTATATTCAATTATCCAAGAGTCTCAAGTTTGTACATACATAGTATGGAAACTTACAGTCTAAAACAAAAGATATGAGTTCTCTCAAAAACCACTCGAACCCTCCTATGGAGTTAGATTACATATTGAATATAAAATAACATCAAAAGTCCCTCTAGGTATTGCCACCTAACTCCTACATTGGATTATGCACCTAGGAGAGGCATGGCAGCGGACAACAAACCAACATCTAACAAACTTATAGATTTCAAGAAGTTGGTGGCAGGCATAAATACAATTGTAGCCAACTCATTGCATGAATACTTAATGGAGCTAGATATTGAGCACAAGTGTCCCTTGATGTCTAAATAATCTCTAAGGAGTTACTCGAAATTCTTCTGACAGGTGGAAACCCTCCTATAGCTCGAATTCCAACTATCTGTCAAGATCACAACGAGTGCACTGCATACGGTTTCAGTTCGCAGCACCTTCAATAGGATGCACTGCGAACTTTCCTGTAGATGTCACTTTGCTTTCAAAACATAACAACTGATGAAAAAAATGTGTAAGAATCCTAAAAACCTTTGTTAATTGCTTCTACAACCTCTAAATCATGAAAGTGACTTGCAAAAATAACATATGGGAATAACTATAGCATCATAAGATAAAAATACTCCTTAGGTTTATAAGCCTACATATATAATACACCATAGAAAACATGATTATATTGATGCAAATATGATGCTTCATCTTCGTCTCCTAGTGGCCACCCGGGTCAACATGTCCAGGTTATTTTTTGCAATTTGTTCCTTCAACCGTTGCACTTCCTCCTTCAACTTCCTATTTTCAAATTGATAATCTCTATTCTTCCTATGCACACTCTTCATTTTCCTATGTAGAGGTAAGGATCTCTTAACCATGTGATTTGCCTTTGCAACAGTTTCTTCACACTTATCTATATTTTTCTTTAGCTTAATCTTGGCCTGCATATTTTCCTTTTTCAATTGTACATTCTCAGCCCTTACATCTTTCAGCTGCCTCCTAAGCCTTTATAAAGTGGGATCACTTTCATCATAAGGTAACTTGAGCTCAATCATTTCTATTGGATTTTTAAGAGGCTTGGTTTTGAATGTTTGTTGAGTTAGTGCTTTGGATGCACCCTCTTCCACAGAGACATGTTGCATTGTTGTTAATCTGGTGAATGGTCTTTTAGGCATAACAAATTCTATAGCAATAGGTGGAGAAAAAACAAGTTTCTTTCCCTTTAGATTCCTTGATTTGCTAGAGGATGTCTCCATAGGTGAACACTCTGCCATATGAGAAGTTTCTTCATCAAGAGGTTGTGAAGGGTATTCACCTATCTTATCAGTTGGCTAAGATGACTTATCTATTTTAACCATCTTCCTCTGTTTACTAGACTCTGTGTGCACAATGTTTTCAATAGACTTAGGTGTCTTTCTCTTTATTTGTGGTGTGTTGAAAACATCTGGCTGAAATCCTAATGCAACTAGGAAATCATCCCAATCACTATTAATCTTTTTCAGTTCTTCTAACACTAGCATTTTGATCATATCATAATGGAAGAAGTTGGTATCCACCTTCTTGGACTTGGCTTGAACTCTATTTGACATATTCAAGCCCATAATAGTCTAATATGGTATTGATAGACCATATTAAAACTACCTTCACAAGTAAAATACCTCTGAATGAATTTGAGCATATTATCAAAATAATATAGCATATGATTTCTAGGCACTCCCTTGGATAGGTTATCTTCTTTATATCCAGGCTTTAAGAAATCCTTAAAAAAAATCAGACTTCGGAGACATGGACTCAAACCATTTTTCTCCCTAAATTGGTATCTATGTGGTTGTAGAAATGAACTACTCTGTAACCTTAAATTCTAGTGTACCAACTTTGGTCCTTGCCCCACTGAAATTTAATGAAAACTTCTTGGCAACCTCAGGGTTTCCTATCTGCATCTTCTCACAAAAATCTAGGCAGCCCACTCTCTGAAATTCCTCTCTGAAAAATGGATCTGAATTGAATAGTAGAAAGTCATGGGGTCAACCCTGAAAATCTCCCCTCCTTTATGAATATTCTTCCCTTTTTGAGTTTCCATGATATCTAAGTCAAACCCCCCCCTGTGATAACAGCTGCTACCAGAGTATGTGATGGAAACTGATGAATTTACGGCTTTACTGCTTGATTTTGCAAAAAATAGGGTTTGTTGGCAAAAGGATTTTATGCTAAAGCAACAATGCAAAAAACTAAAATAAGACTAAATATAGGATATCAGAGGAAAATATGAAAACCAAAAACTGGATGGAACCTCAAATAGACAAAATTTGAAGGAACTGAGTAAAACAATGAGTTTGCAGTGAAATTGCTCAGTTCACAGAACATTGATTAAGTTTGCAGCAACGAATTTTAGATTAGGGTTTTCATCAGAAGGCTTTGCAATTTCAAAGTTATGGAGAGGAATATGATCTTGAGTGAAATGTTGTTTTTCAAACCTGAGTGAAAATGAGTTCAGCCAATGGTTTTATCAATTGATAAAAACAGAGGATTCGTAACGCATCTAGTTCGCAACGCAAACAATTAGCAACAAGTGCAGTTTGTAGGAAATAGAAATCTTGCATCAACTAGGGTTTGGTGAGAATAAGTTTTTAGGTAGTGGAATTTGAACATAAAGAAAAATACCTAGTATATAAATCTCACTCCTTGTTGCATAAAACCAAACCAACAATCCTTTAATATTTTAATCCACCATCAATCGCTACAATAGAGTTCGCAGTGACAAGAAATTTGCAGTGCACTTACAGTTTGCAGCGATTTTAACCAGTCTGCAACACACTCTTTGCAAATGGAAATGAAGGAAAAAATTGAACAATCCTCCTTTTGAAACCAACCCTTTGAATACAATTGATGAGGGGATGACACTAAAAACTAGAATCCATCATCAGACACTTTTTCAAAATCATAATCATGAAAGATTTGGTGCATAATCTATTTTTTACTTGTTGCAAACTCTTAGGAGAGTTTGCAACGAGTTGACTTGACACATGACATGACTCTAAAATGGTCAAATGTGACTTCAAGCTCCTTTGTACACCTATTTTGAATAAAACACTCAATGGTGACCTTTAAAAACAATATGCAGATAAGACCCAAACTTTCCCTCTTTTGCTAACGATGACAACCACCATCATGACACCAAGACTTTCATAAATGGACTCTGATCAGCTTTCTAGACTTAAGAGAAAATCAAAACATGATTTATTTTACATGAAACATGACTCAAAACCTTTGAGAACATGACCCTATGACTCAAACAAGAAGGACTGACCACATCATTGATAAAGGCTAATGGTATCCTTCTGAGACTAAACTAAACAAATTTTAAAAAAAATAAAAACCTTGACTCTTGTACATCCTATGTGTTAAGAAAATGAAACTCAAGGGTAGGAATATATGGATAATGATATGGAACCAAATAATGATTTTTTTTATATTCCTCGAAAAATTTTGTTTAATATAACTCCTCCTTGACAATTGGCCATTAAGTACGTCACCTCTAATATATTTGTTTTTTATCTTCAAGAATATCTTTACACAGTCCATCATATTTATTCAATAATAGATTTGTGTTTTCTTTGTTTGGTAAAATGGTTCATTTCAAACAACTAACTACAATGGAGGAGGCTTCCTCTATGAATAACTTGAATGAAGTGTGCAAAGCAAAGGATAAATATATTGTTGAATATATGAAGTAGACTGTAAGGTTAAAAAAATACATGTAGATCATAGAACAACAACAACCAAAATCATAGTACAGAAAGATACTATTATTTCAAAGTTATATAGTGAAGTACATAGAATTTATAATGATACCAAGAAGGAGATTGACAAACTTGATGAAGCCTATAAGGAGATAATTGGTAAATCTAGAGAGATATTACCAATCCCCAAAAAGTGTTGGAAAAGAAATTAGAGGTTTTGAATATACCTCCATTAAACATTTTAGTAGATGATGCAGGAGCATCGAATTCATATTGGGGATGACATGGTGAAGGTGACTGTGAAACGTGATAGTGTTTTTGTAGTAGTGATTGGTTGTTGTAGGATATGAATGGTTGTAGAATGTGACTAGTTGTCAAAAGTGACAACATTTATGTAGACTATAATAATGTTGCAAATTGTGCCAGTGGAGAAAATAGGAGTGATGTTATAGGATGTACGCATGGATGCATGTTGATAAGTAACATGTTACTAAAAAATCAGTGGTGGGAATTACGGATTAGGTATAATCACCTGTAGCTACAGAAATTCTTCATGTAATTATATGGAACCAAGAATGGGAGAAAATAACACTGGTCGTGAGGAAATTGGTCCAGAGGACGTCTTGAGGAAGGAGTGCATTGTTGAGTGGAAGCTATAAGGTCACACTACAGGATAAGACTCTTTGAGAATAAAAAGAATATGAAGTTGGAAGATGAAAGGGTGTGAGGATTCCATTAGGAAGCTAAAGGCGAATAGTTTCTAAAGGTAAATAAACCTAGTGTCAAGTAGTTGGAAAGGGAGATCTTGCAAGAGGAATAAATATCATGTGAGGAAGGGAGAGAGGAATGGTTGAGTTTTCCACGGCCTCTGTCATGGAAACCTAATGAATTATGTAAGCTCACATGTGGCCATGGATCCTCTGTATCTTATTATGTATGAAACTGAATAAAATAATTAGGGTTTTTCAAATTCAACCCTTGTGTGTGCATGGATGAATCATGTATGATGTTATCTTGTTATGTTATTATCATGAATGGATGTAATTTAATTCTACATCTTGAATGATTAAATCCTTGTGGATAATATTTATGTTGTGATACTGTGGTGTAGGTGGGCACGGGTCTGTAGAGGACTGTGCTTGGATTTGTGATCATGTACAGGTGGACACGAGTCTGGGAGAGACCGTGTGGTGGAGTTATGGTTTTTTGTAGATGGATGCGACTGAATAGATTAATTCACTAATTATTTTCATTGCAACAAAGTATTGTTATGGAGATGTTGTTGTATTTACATTGTTGTGAGAGCTCAATGTAGGATGCTCATGAGGATGACCTTTTTGTTTGAACATGAACCTAAGAGTAGATACTTCATGTCTGATCACATAAGTGTGTCTACATCCCATACATGTGAAGGATCTGGATATGGGTATGTTTCCTTGGTTTATGAGATAACCATTGGTTTCACAATTGTGTGGAATAACTTGAAGGTTCATGCTACAATGAAGTAGCATAAAGAGGTTGAGAATATATAACTACTGAAGAATGCATCATACAAGCTATGAATATCAATTTGCAACAAAACAAACTATCGATTTGCAGTAAAATAAACCCTCGAGTTGCAACAAAAGAATGGTTGTGACCCCCAAGTTATAGAAAAATAATGTGGAGTAGATGGATTAGTACAAACTAGTTTTTTGTATCATCTATTCACTTTTACTATAGAGGAGTAGGCATGGGTGTGTGATAAAAGAGAAGGAATTGGTAGATGCAAAACCCTAGTCGTCGTAGCATGATCTGGTTGAGGAATATTTGAGGTTAAATAATGAGGGAGAATCATTAGAGTAGTTGTGTTTTCCTAGTATTGTGCAAGAACTTGAATTTTCGTTGTGTATGTACTCTAATGGGAAGGGAGTTGGAGGCTCTCTGCATCATGCAGTATCATATATAGCTATAGGTCTGGGATGGAAGAATATGTGCAAAGAAGAAGACATGGGAGAATGTTGTTTTAGCCTGTGTTGCTGAAAGAACAATGATGGGAGGTAGTGTTGGAGAAAATGCATGTGAAGGTTAGTCTTGATGAGGGATAAGAAAAAACTCTAGAGGACTTCTCCATAAATATGAGCAAGTTGAGGAGATGTAGGAATAAAGAGTGAGAAGAATTGGAGATGATGGAGTAGTAGTAGATTCAGAACCAGAATTGCATATGCAAAGAATATTGCACAATATAAAGGACCAGATGTCAGAGTGATGTTGTTAAATGGGAATATATTGAAGCTGGGAGAAGAAGAAGAAAGACAAGAACATAAATTTGCATGAAACAAAGTCCAGAAGGTTGTTTTTGAGGAGGAAGATATTCTCTGAGATAGATGGAATTTTTGGTAGTCGTTATCCATAATTTTTATCTTGAGATGAAAGAGGCAGTGTGGGTCATTCATGATCGAATGAGATGGCAGTTGTAGTGGAATTTATCCATAATTGTTGTCATGATATGAAAGTATAGTCATTATAAATGACCAAGAGTGGTTACAAGAGAAATGGATTCATAAGGTTTCATGGATTGGATACTAGGCTCATATGTTCTAAGGAAAATGTTGGTAGCAGTGGGAATGCATTGTTGCCATATGGTAGCTTGGGATTTTAGAGTGGAACTGAATCCAAATGAAATGAGAATGAATAGAGACACATAAATGATAGTAGTGGAAAATAGAGACACATGTGGTGTGTTTCAGATGTAGCGAAGAAAGGAGGAAGTGAATATGTAATTCTTTGTTTTCCCTTAATATGTTATTTGTTGGTTTGCAGGAAGAAGGAAATTTGTGGTTGTAGGTGGAAGCGAATTTACTTGGATGAGAAGAAGATGCAATAGAAGGAATTTTTAGATATTAAAGCAATTTCAAAATCAAAGAGGTTGCAGATGATGAATATGTATGAAGAGAATTCCTAACTAAAAAATGATTCCATGAAGATAAGTAACCTAGGAGCAAGCATTAATGAAGTTGTTTAGTTGAAGATGGATGAACTTACAATCTTGAAGATGAGGAAGCTGATGAATATGTTGCTAATAGAGAAAGAGAGAATATTTCAAATCTCCAGAGGAAGAAGACATGTTGAAGAGGAATGTTAGAAGGATTGAATATTGTTGAGGACCGAGTGTGGAGGTGTTGCATGAAGAAAAAGGCTCTTGAAGTTTTGTCTCTGATAATTTTTCAAGAATGTGAATACACTAACAAAATCATTGACTGCAGAAATTTGTGTGTGGTTGTGGATTGAGTCAAGGGAGGTGTAACATGGTAGCATGTGACTCCATGGTTTCACTGAAGGCACTTCATACATTTCATGAAAAGGGGAAATGGGATGTCCTGGATGGTGCATGACTCATATTGGGTTGTGCAGGTGATGCATGGTTGAGGAGAACCTAACTAGTGCTTGTGGTGATGAAGAAAGAGAGATAGAGATGGTAGCAGTACCAGGAAGATGAGTTGCAGTAGGAATCAGATGGAAATTCCAAATCTCCATGATGATAGTATTGTTGTGTTGTTGTAGATGGATGTGCGGCAATGGGAAAAAATTAGTTGAAAGAAAGAATGTGAAACTAAAGAAGATGTCTTGTAGATTTGAATGTATAGCAATAAGGACCATAGAGTTGGGAGTGCAACAGTGATTAAATTTGCAACTAGATATGTGAATGGTTTACCTCATAAGAATGAGGGAATGCTTTCTTAAAAACCTAGGGAGTTTTATGGATGAGAATTGAAGTCGTCCTGGGGATGACACAGTGAAGGTGACTCTAAAACGTGATAGTGTTGCTTTGAAAGAGATTGGTTGGTGTATGATATGAATGGTTGCGGAATGTGATAGGTTGTGGGAAGTGACAACATTTCTACATATCATAATAATGTTGTAGAGTGTGGCAGTGGAGCATATGGGAGTGCTGCTACAATATGGATGCATGGACGCATGTTGAGAGTAACATGTTGTTGCAGAAGCAATGGTGGGAATGAAATATTAGGTGGAATCACCCGTGGCTACAGAACTTCTCCACATAATGCTATGGAACCAAGAATGGGAGAAAACAACAACAATTGTGAGGAAATTGGCCCCGAGTACATCTTGGGGAAGGAGCACATTGTTGAGTGGAAGTTGGAAGGTCACACTACAGGAGAAGAGTCGTTGAGAAGAGGATGAACCTGAAGCTAGAATATGAAAGGGAACAAGGAGTTTGTTGGGAAGTGGAAGGAGAACAATTTTTTAAGGTAAATAAACAAAAAAATTAAGTAGATAGAAAGGGAGAGATTGCAAGAGGAAGGGAGAGAGAAATGGTTGAGGTTGCCATGGCCTTTGGCCTGCAAATACAATGAAGTTTGTAAGATCACATGCATACATGGATCTTATGTATCTTATTCTATATGAAAATGAATAAAAGAATTAGGGTTTTGAAAATTCAACCCTTGTGTGTGTGTGTAAATGAATCTTGTATTTATCATTCTATAGAAATTTAATTCTATTACTTGAATGATTAATCCATATGGAGAATAGTTATGCTGTGATACTATGGTGTAGGTGGGAACGTGATCTATAAACTGTCATGGATATTCCACTGAAACAAATTGTCACAACAGATCTGGTAAATAACCGAAATCTTTACTATTAAGGTTATTTTTCCTTTAGATATGGAACTCTTGATTACTAGTTTTCTTCTTAAAAAAAATTATGAAATAGTTCAAATGTGAAAAATAGATAATAGAAATAAATACACACACAATACACAAATAAACACAAGATATGACCACTTTACTCTACCTTCTTCCTAGAGTACCACTTTGCTTTTCCTGGAAGTTGTCCTTTCAACCCAATCTACCAAAGGTCATGTTTCCCATGTATAGTAGTTTTGTATCACTTCTACAAAACTATGTCCTCTGTCAACTCTACCTGAGCATATAGTGTTAAATCCTCTATGGAAGGTAGGACCTACTCCTCCTCCTGATCCAACATGGAGGTCTCATAGAGATTGAGATTATCCACACTCACTACCAAGTAAAATCACATGTATGGGGGTAGACTGAGTCTCTGTGTGTTATCTCCCACCTTTCCTGATACCTCAAAAGGACCATACAGTAGATCCTTGATCTTCTTACTAGGACCCTGTAGTCTTTCCTTATTCAGTTGTAACCATACTCTATCTCCCATTCTAAATGTTCTCTCTGTTCTATGTTGGTCATGTCTATCATTCTTTTCCTATGATTTCTTTAATGTCTCTTGTACTTGCAAATGGATCTTCCTGATCTTCTCAATAAATTTGTATTCCTTTAATGCATCTCCTATGAGGTCCTCCCTTACTCATTTATATCCATATACAACATCTAAGGGTGAAGGTGGAAAATATATAAAGAAGGTTTCAAAAGGTGACTTAACAATAGAAATGTGGATTGCTTTGTTATAAGAGTGTTGTATATAGATCATATTTTCATCCCAGGTCTTTAGATGCTTCTATTTGTAACCCCTCAAAAGTTGCACCAAATTCATGTTGACTACTTCTATATGGCCATATGTTTGTGGATGGAATTTTGTAGACCTATTCAACTTAGTGTCCATATTCTCCCACAATGTAGTCCAAAATTCACTAAGAAAATTTTTATCCCTATCTGAGATGATGCTCCTTGGTATCCCAAAGTGCACCCAGACTTGTTAAAAGAACAAATTTGTTTCTTCCTGATCCTTGATGGTATTTTCACAAGGAATGAGAATGAACATTTTGATGAACCTGTCAACTACCACAAATAAATAGTCATGTCCCTTCTTCATGGTTGGTAAACCTTCCACAAAATCCATGGAAATGATTTCCCAGGGTCGAGTGGGTACAGGTAAGGGATGGTATAGACCTTGCTTCCTATTATTGGTCTTACTAATACAATAAAGTATACATCCTCTAATATATCATGCTACATATTCTTGCATTTTTTTCCAATACACATACCTTTGTAAATTGGAAATTGTCTTCCCAACACATACCTTGGAGGTGTGATCCTCCCAGATAAGTTGTAGTCATTCACCTTTAGGGGCACAAAGCTTGTCGACCTTGTAGATTAAACCATTCTGGAAATGATAACCATCATTTGCATTACCTTATTCTATATGAATTTGGTCTTGTAGATTCTCAAAAACCTCCTTGAAGTCCCCATATTATGTGTATGCCTCTATGTATGCGTCATGGGTAAAAGGCTCCATGTGCATCAGAGTTCCCAAAGATGTAATCTTGGATGTGGCTAGAATTGAAAGCATGTTTTTAAACTTGTTTGTGCTTCCCTTCTTATACTTGATGACTAGATGAAATTGTTGTAAAAACCCCATCCACTTGCAATGTTTGGTTTTTTGTAGCTTACTTTGGGCCTACAAATAATGTAGTGGTCGGTGATATGTGTGGATGATGGTCTCCTTTCCCATTAGATAGTTCTTCCACTTCTTGACAAATTTAACCGAGGCATAGAGTTCCTTTTCATAGGTAGGTTATTTGAGAACCATCCCATGAAATACTTCAAAATGATAGCAGAGGGGCCTTCCTCCCTACATTAGTACTGCTCCCATGGCCTACCCACTTGAATTTGTCACCACTTTGAAGGGCTTTTGCAAGTTTGGTAGCCCAAGAATTGGTGCTTAACTAATATTTATTTTCATCTCATAAAAGTGTTGGTTGTGGAGCTTGATTATCATCCCGATTCATAGGTTTGTTTAAGTTGTGCTTGGAAAACATTCCATAATGGGAGGGTGTGGGGGGTATTTCTCCCCCCCCCCCACAACTATCGCCAGGGGTGTCCAGGGTAAAATTTCATAGTTAATCTGGACCATTCATTATAAGGTTGCAGATCTGATGGTAGAAGTTATTTTATGGTTTTGTTTCCCTAGAAGGAAACCCTCTTTTATGAGGGAATTGTATTGTGGTTATGTAGTATTGTAAATATTGTATTCTGAGAGAGGAGACTATGAGAGAAAGAAGAGGAATTTACAATGGGTGTGTTGTAGGTTGTATCCCTTCATTTTGATGGATAATAAAAAGGAAGGACCTAGTAGTTTCTCTAGTGGACGTAGCCCACACTGGGTGAACCACGTATATCTATGTCTCTATTGTATTGTGTATCTTCTGTGTTTTATTCTTGCATTTGTTTTATTTTATTGCTCTATGATATTTTTTTTCTAACAACTAGTTTTAGAGAGAAAGGTAACTCGTAGGAAAAGAAGGTTCCTAGTTCAAGTGGGAGCAAGGGCGGAAGATGGAAAGTTTAGGGTCGAAAAATTTAACGGCCAAACCTACCAGTTATGGAAGATGTAGATGGAAGAATATTTATATCAGAAGGATCTATTCCTACCATTGGGTGGAATAGAAAAGAATCTGATGGCCATGAAGGACGAATAATGGGAGGTTATTTCTATAAAGGCACTAGGAACGATACGGCTGAGCCTGGCAACATCGGTGGATTTCAATATTTCAAAAGAAAAGATAATGAAAGAGTTGATGGGTGCATTGGCTAAATGTTATGAAAAACCCTTGGTGTCCAATAAGGTATTTCTAATGAATATATTATTTAATATGAATATGTCAGAAGGTGGGCCTATTGCAGATCATTTAAATAAATTTAATATGGTTACTAATTAGCTAAGTTCTATAAAAGNTAAATGTTATGAAAAACCCTTGGTGTCCAATAAGGTATTTCTAATGAATATATTATTTAATATGAATATGTCAGAAGGTGGGCCTATTGCAGATCATTTAAATAAATTTAATATGGTTACTAATTAGCTAAGTTCTATAAAAGTGGACTTTGATGATGAGGTCAGGGCTCTTCTAATCATGTGCTCATTGCCAGAAAGATGGAATGTCTTGGTCATGGATGTAAGTAACTATGTCTTTGGTTCAAACACTCTAAAATTTGATGATGTTTTTGGTGTTATCCGTAACGAGAAAATGCGAAGGAAAATCACAGGTGAGACATCAGGTAATGCATTAAACATGGAGAACACGAGAAGACAAAAGGATAGAGGAAAGGGATCAGGGAACCGTGGAAATTATAGAAAGGGCATATCCAAATATAGACTAGGAAAGATAGAGTGTTGGAATTGTGGGAAGAAAGGACATCTGAAAAAAGATAGCAGAGCTCCAAAGAAACAAAGAGATGGACAGCAGGAGAAAAATCAGGAAGCAAATGTAACAGGTGATGTGTTACAATATGCTTAGATTATTTATGTAGATAATATTTTTGAGTCTTGGGTAGTAGATTCAGGGGCTTCATTTCATGCCACACCCCATAGAAAACATATTCTAGATTATGTTCAAGGTGATTTTGGACAAGTTCATTTGGGTGATGATGCGCCATGAAAAATTGTTGGAATGGGTAAGGTAACAATAAATAAAAAGAATGGAAACCAATGGTTGTTGAAAGAGGTAAGACATGTTCTAGATCTAAGGAAAATATAATTTCAACAAGGCAATTGGAAAGTGAAGGTTGTATATCCATATTTACAGATAAGGCATGGAAGGTCAACACAGGATCACTGGTGATAGACAAAGGAGAGAAGGTAGGTAAATTGTATTTATGTATTGGTAATATTGATTCTTCTATCTGTTTATCTTCTACAAGAGTGGATAAAAAAATTTGGCATCGTAGTCTTGGACATATGAGTGAGGAGGGGATGCAGATACTTCACAAAAGAAACTTTTTTCCAGATCTTGAACAAATTGATTTGGATTTATGTGAGCATTGTGTTTATGGAAAATAGAAGAGAGTCATATTTCTCAGAGTTGGAAAAGAAAAGAAGAGTGAAAGGTTAGAGCTTGTGCATACAGATGTATGGGGACCATATCAAGTATCATCTCTTGGTATATCTTGTTATATTGTTACATTTATTGATGATGCAACTAGAAAAACTTGCGTTTATTGCATTCAACAAAAATATGATGTTTTTGATACTTTTAAGAAGTGGAAAGACTTGGTTGAGAATGAGACAGGAAAAAGGTTGAAGTGTTTCATATGAGACAATGGAGGTGAATATTGCATAAATGAGTTAGAGATAAAATAGTTCCATGAACACCACAAGAAAATGGTGTGTCAGAAAGGATGAACAAGACAATCATGGAGTGTGCAAGGAGTATGATATTGCATGCATGGTTTCTCTTACAGTTTTGGGCAGATGTTGTATATATTATTGTTTACATGATAAATAGAGGACCTTCAAGCTCTTTGGATGGTGGAATTCCAGAGGGGGCATGGACAGGTAAAAATGTAAACTATTCATTTTTTAAGATTTCCAGTTGTGGAGCATTTGTCCATATTGATAAAGAAAATAGAACAAATCTTGAGGCAAAATCCAAGAAGTGTACCTTTATTGGATATGGTGTTAATGATTTTGGTTATCACTTTTAGGATTATGAAAATCAAAAAATCATTAGGAGTAGAGATTTCATATTCAATGAGAAGGTCATTTACAAAGATTAGTTGCAAGGAAAGAAACGAGAAAAAGAAAAACCAAAATACACAGTGCTTGATGAGATCACTGAAAAAGAAATTCCAAAGGTACCATAAAATCAAAAAGTACAACAACAAGAGTAGCAGGTACCTCAAACTCATGCAAGTGTTGTTAGAAGATCTACCAGGTTAAGTAGACCCCTTGAACAATACTCTCCTTCATTGTGTTATTTATTGTTGACTGATGATGGTAAACTAGAAAGTTATGAAGAGGCAATGCAGGTAGACACTAAAAGGAAGTGGGAGAAAGGCATGAAAGAGGAAATGGATTCTTTGGTAAATAACTAGACTTGGGACTTGGTTCAGTTTCCTACGGGAAAAATAGCATTGCAAAATAAATGGATTTACAGGTTGAAGGAGAAGATGGAGGCAAAAAGAGGTACAAGGATAGACTTGTTGTAAAGGGGTTTACACAAAATAAAGGTATATATTTTCATGGAATATTTTCTCTTATTGTTAAAATGAATTCAATTAGGACTATTTAAAGTCTTGTGGAAATAGAAGATTTGCATCTTGAACAGTTAGATGTAAAAACAACTTTTCTCCATGGGGATTTGGAGGAAGAGATTTATATGTAGCAACCATAGGGGTATGAGGTCAAAGGAAAGGAAAATTTTGGATGCAGGTTGAAGAAGAGCTTGTATGGCCTAAAGAAATCTCCAAGGAAGTGGTATTTGATGTTTGATGGTTTATGACAGAACAAGATTCTACTAGATGTCATTTTGATCACTTTGTATGTATATGACATGCTTATTACAAGGTCTAATATGCAGGATATAAATGTGCTCAAGAATAAATTGGTTGTGTGATGAAGGATTTGGGTGTTGCAAAGAAAATCCTTGGTATGAGAATAACAAGAGACGGGAAAATTGCAAATTGACATTGTCTTAGGGTGAGTACATAGATAAGGTGTTGGAGAGCTTTAGAATGTAGAATGAAAAAATAGTTAGTACACCTTTGACCAGACATTTCAATTTAACCAAAGAAATTTGTCCTAAGACACAGGAGGAGATAGAATACATGTCCATGGTCTCTTATTCATCAGTAGTTGGAAGCTTGATGTATGTGATGGTTTGCAGAAGACCAGATATTGTGAGAGTTGTGAGCAGGTATATGAACAATCTAGGTAAAGAACATTGGGAGGAACTAAAGTGGATTCTTGGGTATTTGAGAGGTACTTCTACTCATGCATTATGTTTTGGAGGTTCATACATTGTTCTATAGGGATATGTTGATTCAGATATGGCAGGTGATAAAGATAGCAGGACGAGCACCATGGGATATGTTTTTACTATAGGTGGAACAACAATAAGTTGGATTTCAAAACTACAAAAGGTTGTTGCACTTTCAACAACAAAAGTAGATTATGTTGTTGCTACAAAGGCTAGCAAAGAAATGATTTGGTTACAAATGTTTATGGAGGAATTAGGAAAGAAGCAGAAGAATATCAGGTTGTATTGTGACAGTGAGAGTGTCATTCATCTTGCAAAGAACTCAGTATTCCATTCAAAGACTAAGAATATACATCTCAAGTACCATTTCATACGATCCATCTTGGAAGATGGACATTTGAAGTTGGAAAAGATACATACTAGCCAGAATCCTACAGACATGTTAACAAAGGGAGTAAACAGGGAGAAATTGAGTTCCTACTCAGTTTCAGTTAGCCTTCAAGAATGAAGGTGAAGATGAGAAATTTTCTAGGTCCAAGGTGGAGTATAGTCCAACAGGTACAACTGCAGTGGAGTTCTTGTGATGAGTCTCCAAGTGGGAGATTGTTGGTTGTGGAGCCTGATTATCTTCATGATTCGAAGGTTTGTTTCAACTGTTCTTGGACCGCATTCCCTAATGGGAGGTGTTTTCCCCCCCACAACTATCACCAGGGGGGTTTAGCGGGGGCAAAAAAAAAAAAATGATCCCCCCCCTGGCAGGGGATTCGGGGCAATGCCCCTGAAGTGAAATTTTGGGAAAAATTTCCTTGTAAAATATTGTAATTTCATATCAATCTGGACCATTCATTATAAGGTCGCAGATCTGACAGTAGAAGTTATTTTAGGGATTCTATCCCTAGAAGGAAACCCTCTTTTATGAGGGAATTGTGTTTTGGTTGTGTAGTATCACGAATAATGTATTCTGAGAGAGGAGACTATGAGAGAAAGAAGAGGAAGTTATAGTAGGTGTGTTGTAGGTTGTATCCCTTCATTTTGTTTGATAATAAAAAGGAAGGACCTGGAAATTTATCTGGTGGACGTATCCCACACTGGGTGAACCACGTATATCTATGTCTCTATTGTATTGTGTATCTTCTATGTTTTATTTCCACATGTATTTTATTTTATTGCTCCGCGATCCTGTTTTTCTAACAAAAAATCCTCATGTTGATTCTTTCCCCCATCGAAAAATCTTACCACTCGTTGTTATGGTGTAGAGTGGTGAAGCTACTACTGAAAATGAATATATGAACTTATGAAATTATTGTGTTTCCCCAAAAAAAATCCTAACTTTAGTGACATTTGTAGGAAATGGCCATTTCATGATGGCCTCCATCTTTGAGGGATCTATGTTGAGATCCTCTCCACCAATCGCATACCCCAAATACACCAAATACTACTGAGCAAACTCACATTTCTTGAGATTGGTCATTAGCTGGTGCTTTTTCAAATTCTATAACACTTGTATAATATGTGAGATGTGCTCCTCCCAGGTAGAACTATAAACCCATATATCATCCAAATAGACAATAAAAAATGAATTTAGATAAGGGTGCAAAACACCATTCGTTAGTCTCATAAATGTATCCAGTGTGTTGCATAAATCGAATGGCATAACCAACCACTCATACAAACCTTACCTTGTCTTGAATGCAGTATTCTAGGTATATTATTCTTTGACTCGTACTTGGTGATATCCTAATTTCAAATCAATCTTAGTGAAGTACTTGGCATGTTGTAGTTGGTCCAATAGATCATCGATCCTTGGCAGAGGGTACTGATTCTTCGGTGTAATCTTGTTCAATTTCCTGTAATTGATACACATTATCCAAGTCCCATCCTTCTTGGATACAATTTTGATGGGTGACCCACAAGGTGAGGTGCTTGGTCAATCACACCCTGCTCCAACATCTGTTGCAACTTATTCTTCACTTCATTCGCTTCTAGAAGAGACTGTCTATACAACCCAATATTCAGAAATGGGGAGTTTGGAAATAATTGTATTATGTGCTCCACACCCCTCTTGGGTGGTATCCCTTTAGGATCCTTGAAAACTCATATGTATTCGTGTAGCAACTCTTCCAACCGATGTTTATGCTATTTAATATACCCCTCCATGGATACCTTCACTCTCATTGACTCATGATCGAACTGATTTTCTCTTAAGAAAAGAAAAACATATTTCTTACTAGAACTAATCAATTGCTTGGCTTGGTTGGCACTTACCAATGAGATCTTTGACTTGAATTTATGTGTTTTAATGATGTAGGAATTCCCATCCCTAATCAGTCAGTATTGGTTGTATCTTCACATGAATATTGCATCCCTCATATACATGTAAGGGATTCCAAAAACTACTCCACATACATCAAGTGGTACTACGTCCAATTACACTTCATCAATAAAATACACTTATAGAAAATTTAATCACGCATTGTGTTGTAACCTTTATCTATGCATCCTTTTTTACCCAAACGAATGGATAGGGAATACGATTATTGTGAACCTCAAATACAATATTGTTCACCAGATTCACTGCTATGAGATTAGCATGTGAACCAGAGTTAAACAGAGCATCTATCTTGGTCTTCTTGACCTGAATCTTGATGTGTAAGAGCTTGGTCATCTCCTTCTCTTCCTGGTGCTAAAGGCTAATTATATTTGTGACCTCATGTACTTCAACTCCTATAATTCAGTCATTGACATCCGGTATGGCATTCTCTCTATCGGTTAAGTTCTATGGTGCAGACCCCCCTACCTTTGCCTCGGCAGGGTCCTCTAACCTCTCAGTCAAGGATCGTTCTTCCTCTCTATCAAGTTGAAGAAGCTCATTGATTCCCTGTTGGAATCCCATGAACAAATACACATGTCCTTTATGAAACTTCGTCTGCGTGACTAAGCACCAAGCGCGAGCCTCACCTCCCCACGACCACGAGTTGTGACCGCACGCCTACACCAAAAGGCTTTTCATATTTTAGGACCTTGGGTGTTCTGCATACAAGTCACCCAACTCTCTTAAGTCCTAATCTCCCGATTTCTAAATCCTCCTGGAGACCAAATCTGACGGTCCTACTTTCTCCTCGATCGATGGCTACAATCATATCGCGACTTCATGTGTCGGGGAAATGAACGTGAGTCGACTCCAACTCTCCATTCCCTGAAATCCCGATCTCTGGGTTAAGCACTTAGCCTCCGTTAGCTCCTCCCTTAAACTCTTGCTCATGTTCCCCTTTCCTATGACCTAGGGCCGATCCTCCGAGCGCGTCGGGATTTCGCAAATCGGGAATTCCTGATGCGAATCACCTCTATTCTCCCGACTTCTGAAATATCGAAATTCCTCTTGGACAATCAAATGGTCCAGATTTCTCCTTGATCAACAGCTGTGATCTTTTCGTGAATTCGTGTTTCATGAATTTTCACTAACTTTCCCTTTGACTTCTTCAAGTCGCGAGTCAGAAAAATGTTGATCGGCTACCACGCGTCCCTCCCAATGGACGACTAGGATCGTTGTGGATCTTCCCCTTGCAAATATCTGGCATACGTGGATCTCTGCCACACGTCCTTTCTGATGGGTGGTCCCGATGATGTTGAGACTTCGCATATTGTGAAATCGTCTCTCCTTATGTGCACTCAAATGGACTAAAGATCGTGCATTTCCTCCAGATCCAATGGTTGTTGGTCCACGTGCTTTCAGATCCAACGTCTCAGATTTGTTTCTCTTGCACACTCTCCTGTATGCTTGAATGTGAAGTTCAATGGTCTAGATCTTCCCTCTGCAGCTTATCCAATGGTTGTTGTGCTCATCCTCCTGAGCTTTGGATTTCTTCCCTGACTTGGAAGATTTCAAATGTTCAAAGGTATCGACCTTCGATCTTTCTGTGAACCCTGGTGACTTCGGGTCTCACTGCGCTTTATCTCTTGAGCTTTGTCAATGAAGCTTGACCTCGGCCCTGCACACACTTTCACTCTTTGTGCGGCTTTACGTTATTCCTCTTGAGCTTTTGGACTTGAAATAATTCGACTCTTGCACACTCCTTGTGCTATCTCTTCTGAGATTTCAGTTGGCTCAGTATGATTTTTGGCCTGGTGCACTCCTTACACAGGTCTTCCTCCAAAGTATTCAACAACTCTGTAACAAACCTTACACTCCTTGTAGGGATATAAGCGCCCTCTTGGAAACTTATTCTCAAGCACTCCTTGATGAGCTGACAGAGTATTCAACAACTCTGTAAGTGTCTTTCTCTGACACTTCTCTTATCTCTGAACTCGAAATAGAGTTCCCCTTGGTGCACTCCTTGCACTCGCTCGATGCCCTCCTAGAAGATCTCTACAGAACCTTTAGTGATTCTGTCTCTATGTGCCTTCCTCTGCACAATCTTCACCTCCAAGGTATTCAGTAACCTTGAGGCTTCTCCCTTGATTTTATGACTTCCTCTAGTATGCCCTCCTGGCACGTCTTTGCTTGAATTCCACAGAAATTAGATGTGCACTCTTTGCACTGGCTTATAGAGTCCTCATTACTTTGTCATGCAACCCCTTGCATGAGGTCCCAAAGAACCAAGACTAAAAATCAAAGAAAAATCATGAATAGATGAGAAAATATATCTACCCCTGCAAATGGCATCTAACATACATGTACAACATATGCACATAAAAGCATAAAAGACATTCATCCATAAACGCATAAACACATAAAGATTCTTATGCAGGAAAAACTGCTCTTTGTATTAATCTCAGAATGTCTGTTTAATGGTTACAAAGCTTGGACTGCAACAGAGTCTCATATCTCTCTTCTCCTCTCTACAAAACCTAATGAATTCTAGATACAAATATCTTTTTACAAGAAGGGGTTCCTCAATATATTTCCCTCCAAGCTACCTACTCTCGTTAATTTACATTGAATTAAATTCAATGGTTGTCTAGTCTAGATAGGATCTAGATCTCCTTAGCCTATCAACAATTAAAGGTGACTCTACCTACAACCTGCTCAAAGGCATCTGCGTGGCTCTTCCATCCTTACAATCATTTAATTGCATTCAATTACAATTTTCAATTTTAAATTGAGAGGGTTGGCACCTCTCCCTTCCCCTGAATGCCCATTGAATGTGTTGTCTAGTTGGTGTATTGATGGTGTGAAGCGATGCTCCTGCATCATACTCCACTGCTGCGAAAACTTTATGAGCTCCTGCTCATGAGCTCCCCAACTCTGTTGAAATCCACCTGGATCTGAAACTATCCTTTGGAGTTGTCCACCTGCTCCACTGTCTTGTTGTTGTTGCATTTTTCATGCTGCTATGGCAGGAATCCCTCTGCTTAGATTTTCCCTACTGATAGATTCGTGTGCTAACCTCATCATTAGCCTTCGTATCTCCTCAATCACCCTGTCTAGCTTCTCTAGTGGTTGTCTCTCTTTATGCTGCTCGTTTTGTTGCAGCTCCTCTTTATCAATGGGTGGATCATCTTGGTCCTCCTTATTGTTTTCTCCATTTCTTGTGGCTTTAGCTTCCCACCCTACTGCAAACTCCATTTTTGTAGTCTCTTCACTGAGTTGTTGCTCAGCTTCCCTTTCTGACAACTCTTCTTCTACCAGTTCTCCTACTAGTGCATCTCCATCTTCTTCCAGGTGCTCCTCAGACTGGAATTTTGATTCATCCTTTGTTGTAGGCTTCAGTGCTACATGCATCATCTGTTCAGCTTCCTGGCTGAAAAATCTAAGCACTTCCACTGAATGCTCTTCTCCCAAAATCTACATGAATGTCTTCTCATGGAAATCATCTATTGGCTCTGGATTGTTCAACCAATCCTCCAACATCTCCAACTCCTTCTCCCATGGAGTGAGCTTCTTAACTTCATGATCTTCTTTTGTTGGGGTAGATATCAACATCTACTCCAATTATTCTTCCTCTATGACAGTCATTGATGGTTTTCCTTCTTCTTTTGTTGCATCTGCAACACATGTTGTGGCCTCAACGGGGCTATGTGGCAACAATACCTCAATTCCCCCAATGATTAGAATGAATTTCTGACCCTCCTCTATCATCCCCTCTTGTTTATATGAACTCACCTCTGAGTTCATGAGACTATTAGACAATCTCCTATCTTCTCCCTTGCCCACCTAGAAATCTGGAATTTCTTCCCTGTCCTCCTGGCATTCTATGATATCCTCCAATGATCTCATCTCATTTCCCTCTAGGCAACCTGAGAGTTCTTCACTAATCACCTGGCAGTTTCTGAGACCCTTCTCTGATCTCTTTTACTCGTCATCATTGAGACTCTTCCTAGTTTCTGGCTCACAGATATGAACCATCTCCTCTTCACCTATGAGGGTTTCAACATACCTCATCCACACTCTCAACAACTTTTTTTTCCTTTGGACAACAATTACTTGAATGGACACTTCACCTTCTTATTTATTGTCCATTCATACACCCAATGCACCTTTGCATCCTATTGCATTTTAAGTGCAAGATTCTCCATTGATGCCCTTATCTCAATGAGCTCCTAATCCATTTTTATTTTTATTTTCTGCTGGTGGTATTTTCCTTGACCAATCCTTTGGCCTTCAGTAGCCATCCTCCTCTCTGATTCCATCCCACTTGACTTTCAAATGTATGATGCCTTCATGCAAACATATCTCCATGTACAGAGCATCAAAACCCTATCTTCCTCTTCTCTTCCACCTGGAATCTACAGATGAAATATTCTCACTCGGATACCACCTAATGGTATCAGAATATATCCATTCACTGTCTCTCCTTTTCCTATGATCTGCAGACAAAATATTAAGCTCTGATACCACATGATGGTATTAGAATATATCCATTCACCGTCTCTCCTTTGCCTACGATCTGCAAACAAAATATTAAGCTCTGATACCACATGATTGTATCAGAATATATCCATTCATTGTTTCTCCTTTGCCTATGATCAGCAGAAAAAATATTAATCTTTGATACCACATCATGCAGACCCCATACCTCTACCTCGGCAGGGTCCGCTGACCTCTTGGTCAAGGATTGTTCTTCCTCTCTATCAATCTGAAGCAGTTCTTCGATTCCCTGTTGGAATCCCACAAACAATTCCACATGTCCTTTATGAAACTCTTCCTGCATGACTAAGAACCAAGCGCGAGCCTCACCTCCCCACGACCATGGGTTTTGACCGCACACCTACACCAAAGGGCGTTTCATATTTCAGGACCTCGGGTGTTCTGCATACAAGTCATCCAACTCACTTAAGTCTTGATCTCCCGATTTCTAAATCCTCTTGGAGACCAAATCTGACGGTCTTGTTTTCTCCTCGATCGATGGCTACGATCGTATTGTGACTTCACGTGTTGGGGAAATGAACGTGATTCAAATCCAACTCTCCATTCCTTGAAATCCTGATCTTCGAGTTAAGCGCTTAGCCTCTGCTAGCTCATCCCTTAAACTCTTGTTCATGTGCCTCTTTCTTGTGACCTGGGTCCAATCCTCTGAGCGTTTTAGGATTTTACGAATCAGGAATTCCTGATGTGAATCACCTCTATTATCCCAACTTCTAAAATGTCAAAATTCCTCCTAGACAATCAAACGTTCTAGATTTCTCCTTAATCAACGGTTGTGATCTTTTCATGAATTTGCATTTCGCAAGTTTTCACTAACTTTCCCTTTGACTTCTTCAAGTCGCAAGTCAAAAAATGTTGATTGGCTACCACACATCCTTCCCGATGGACGGCTAGGATCATTGTTGATCTTCCCCTTGAAAATATTTGGCATACGTGGATCTTTGCCACACATCGTTTTCGATGGGCAGTCCTAATGATGTTAGGACTTCACGTATTGTGAAATCAACTCTCCTTCTGTGCACTCAAATGGACTAAACCTCGTACACTTCCTCTGGATCCAATGGTTGTTGGTCCAAGAGATTTTAGATCCAATGGCTCAGATCTGTTTCTCTTTCGCACTCTCCTGTATGCGTAGACGTGAAGTTCAATGGTCCAAATCTTCCCTCTACAACTTGTCCAATGGTTGTTGTGCTCCTCCTCCTGAGATTTGGATTTCTTCCCTGACTTGGAATATTTCAAATGTTTGAAGGTCTCGGATTTTGATCCTTCTGTGAACCCTGGTGACTTCGAGTCTCCCTGCACTTTATCTCTTGAAATTTGTCAATGAATCTTGACCTCGGCCCTGCACACACTTGCACTCTACATGCGGATTTACGCTATTACTCCTAAGATTTTGGACTTGAAATGAGTCCACTCTTGCACACTCCTTATGTTATCTCTTCTGATGTTTCTGTTGGCTCAGTCTGTAAAGAACTCAGCCCTTCTGCATCTTTCAACACTTTGTCTGAGTGTTGGCCTGGTGCACTCCTTGCACAGGTCTTCCTCCAGAGTATTCAACAACTCTATAACAACCCTTACACTCCTTGTAGGGATATAAGCTCCCTCTTGGAAACTTATGCTCAAGCACTCCTTGTTGAGCTGACGGAGTATTCAGCAACTTTGTAAGTGTCTTCCTCCGACACTTCTCTTATCTCTGAACTCGAAATAGAGTTCCCCTTGGTGCACTCCTTGTACTCGCTCGATGCCCTCCTGGCAGAGCTCTACAGAACCTTCAGTGATTCTATCTCTCTGTGCCTTCCTCTGCACAGTCTTCACCTCCAAGGTATTCAGTAACCTTGAGGCTTCTCTCTTGAGTTTATGACTTCCTCTGGTGCACCCTCTTGGCACATCTTTTCCTGAATTCCACAAAAATCAAATATGCACTCTTTGCACTGGCTTACAGTGTCCTCAGTACTTTGTCATGAAGCCCCTTGCATGAGGCCACAAAGAACCCAGACTGAAAATCAAATAAAAATCCTAAATAGATGAGAAAATCTATCTACCCCTGCAGATGGCATCTAACATACATCTATAACATATGCACATAAAATCATAAAAGACATTCATTCATAAATGCATAAACACATAAAGATTCTTATGCAGGAAAAACTGTTTTTTGTATTAATCTCATAATGTATGTACAATGGTTACAAAGCTCGAACTGCAACAAAGTCTCGGATCTCTCTTCTCCTCTCTCCAAAACCTAATGAATTCTAGATACAAAGATATTTTTACAAGAAGGGGCTCCTCAAGCTCTTTCCCTCCAAGCTACCTAATCTCATTAATTTACATTGAATTACATCCAATGGTTGTCTAGTCTGGATAAGATCTAGATATCCTCGGCCTGTAAACCATTAAAGGTGACTCAACTTAAATCCTGCTCAAAGGCATCTACATGGCTTTTCCAGCCTTGCAATCATTTAATTGCATTCAATTACAATTTTCAATTTTAAATTGAGAGGGTTGGCACCTCTCCCTTTCTTGAATGCATGTTGAATGTGTTGTCTAGTTGGCGTATTGCAGGCGTGAAGCAATGCTCGGGTGGTAAACCTGGTAACTCTTTTGGAAACACATATGCAAAATCTTGCACTATAGGAAGGTTTTCTAATCCTTCTGCCTCACCCTTTTCAATTAGTGCTAATATTGAATAAATCTTGCACCCCTTGTGCATACTCTTATGTAGCTATATGGAATAAATAAATCTCAAGGACACCCCCTGGTTCCTTCCTACAATAACTCTACTCTATCTCAAATCATTTATCAAACTTAACCGTTTCGTGTTATAGTTAAGTATCACATCATGTGATTCTAACCAATCCATACCAATCACTATGTCATAAGATCCTAATATCGTGACATATAGGTTGGCCTTCGTTACAAAATATCCCAAGTTAATGATACAGACTGTAACCTTTCCTCCAATCTTTTGTTTGGCACCCGATGTCATTTCTATGTATCTGAACTCATCCTACTCGACTGTCTTTACCTTAATTATCTTTAGCACTGCACTGGAGATAAAGCTCTTTGTAGCACCTAGATATATCAAAATGATAAAATTTTGGTCGACGATTGTACCTGACATTTCGAGCACATTGGATTGGTGCTCGGTCTGGTGGTTGTTTACCACTACATGTATCCTATGGGCCTTGCCCAAATATCCAACTATAGTGGCTTCTAATGATTCGGTCGCTCTGTCCTTCTCAATCAAACAGTCTCACTGGTAATGTGGCTCTCCACATGTCCAACATCCAGTCTTCAGTCCAATACTCCTGGTCCCCGAAGTAGAAGCTATTGGCCTAGCAGTGTTTGATCCTAGTTTGTTCTGCTAAACAGGCCTAAAATTTTGATGTTTCTTTGGTCCTTTGTAAGGAGTCCTCTATTGAGGAGTCTTTCGTCGTGGTGTCATGAACATAGGTCCTATGGGCATATCTCGATGCCCTGAAGTCTATCTGGTTGGTGTCTAATGTTGTTGTGCTCTTGATGTCATCTGTCCAGTTAGTCTAAAATAAGTCATGCCCTGACTCCCATCGTTCAGTTCTTCCTCAACTATGAGGGCCTTCTGAACTGCATCATTCAGTTTCTGAAGCATTAGGATCCTTACTTTCGCACTAATTTTGAAGTTAAGGCCAAACAAAAACTTCTTTGTGTTCAAATGTGGAGGATACCTAAGTAGCTCCATGAATCTATCCTCTTATGCTGGCACCGTATGACCACCCTATCGTAAGGCATTGAACTCATTAAGCTAGCGCTCAATTAATTCCTCAGACAAGTACCTCTCACAGAATTGTTCCTCGAACAACTCCCACAATACGTCTTCGACAACCATGTTTAATTGAGGTAGGAATGTCTTCCACCAAAGTAGAGTGTTCCCTTTCAATTAGCACTACAATACCATAAGATTACGCACATTTGGTACTACAATACCATAAGAAGTACCATTAATTCACACTAATAACAATCGAGATTGATCTATCCTTAGTCAATACCATTTCAACTCAATCATTACCTCACAAGTTTATCATTAATCTAAAAGTTTATCACAAAACTACTAGTTATATATATTTTTGATAAATATATAATGTCCATTTAACTAGATTTTAATGATCGCCTCTTAACCTTCTTAGGTTAAGGATAACAATATATTGATTATTGAAAATTGAAAAATTGAGGATCATAAGAATATATTTCGGGAGACAATTGTCGGCAATCTGCACTGTATCAAGCTAAGTCTAAATTGAGTTCAAAGAGACTTCACTCACCTTCATAAACCGGAAGAATATTCAATTAAGTGTTGAAATTATGAATAGAAATAAATGCATCGAATAGTTTTGAATTCAAGTAAATAAATATATTGAGTTGGACAGTTTGAGGTGTCTAGAGTTATATATGAATATTAGGAAAAACTACTATGTGAAATCATTAGTTACAAACTCGCGCAATAATTATAACTTTTGATTAAATTGGCATTGACTGGATACAAGGTTCAATATTTTAAAATACTACAAATTCCTTTGATCGACACAAATTCAGGGAATCGCTAGTCAAAATTTTCTCAATAAAACTTCAACGCGATTGTTTTCTCCGACGAGACAACTCCAAACATTTCTATTAAAGTGAATTTTTATAAAGGATCGAGTGAATTTACACTTAACAGACATCTCCATCACCTCTAATACTATCATGTCTTATCTCATCATTATTTTTAAAACAACCACCATAATTTATACAAGATATTAATAGATAGTCCTGGAACTGTAACAAATGTGTTATGGTTTTCATTCTCAAATAATATTGTGTAAAAAGGATGATTTAGTAGTAATGGACAATTAATCGTATTTGTAATTAAAATAATTAGGATTATTCACCCACACACTTGTCACACTCCCCCCAAGTTGCACACTTAATTACCATTTTTATTTTTATTTAAAAATCAATTTCCCTCACATTCCCCAATGTGTTCCTATTTTTGCTCTTAGTTGTCCCTTTGTTCCCCAAATTCTCATTAAATGAGTGTCTCCTAACTACAACTTAGTTAGAGTTGGATTAAGAGTCTTCTTCTAGTTAGACTAGTGGTAGCTTGACTCTAGATACTATTCTATGTGTACACTTATTCTCTCATATTTTATTTCTTTATTTTTTTTTTAAATCCCTTTTATTAATTTCATGCACCCATGTGCATTTTATCCCCTCTTTAGATTTTTCTCACTTTTTCCTAGAATTTGATTTATCTCAATTCTTTTAATTTATTAAAATTTTATTTAGCCCCCTAATTAAACTTAGACTTAGGCTTAGTATTATAATTGGGCTTAGACTCTTGTTAGGATCTTCAATTAATAATTTACTATTTAATTACTTAATTTTAATCCAACAAAGTCTAATCATTTCAATGTTTTCTAGGCCACCTAGATTTATTGACTCAAGTTTTTAATTGCACAGCATTCCCTTCAAGATGCACCTCTGTGCTCCAAGGGTGCCACTTGCCTTTGACTGGTTTTGGAATTTTGTCCAACTCTTGGAGTCAACACTCCACTCGGTAGACCTTGTGAGAGACTAAGGGCTTATAAGGAATAAGAACTTTTCCTTATTGTGCGCTCCTTAGAATATTCATGAGCGACTGTCTCAGTCTTCCCTCACGACATCAAAAACCTCTCAAACTAGATAATCGTTAACCTACCATTCATCCACGACGGGAGTGCTAGTAGTTTATGACATGGATGTTGCCACACATCTCCCTCAATGTCTAGTTTCTATGTATGGCCCCTTTACTCCTTATGTGAGTCGTATTAGCAGGTATCGCCAATCCTACATCCACTGAAAAAATGTTTTCAATAATCCATATATGTAAATCATACTAAAATCAATCATGTGTCACATGTGTTGTGTTGGTTTTGTCACTTGGGTGAGAAAAAACACAACACTTACTTGCTTAGTTAAGTCAACTAAACAAGACAGAGGCTTGTGAGTTGATTAAATAGTCAAATACACATGAAACAAGGAAATAAAATTAAAAACAAGAATAAATAAATGTTAGAGAAGCTTGCAAGAACTAGAACCATGAAAAACAAAAAATGGCCATCATATAGCTACCAATGGATCAATATATTGATAGGCTAAACACCGTAGGGAAAGGCATAGACTTATTAATCCCCTCTTCCTCCTTGGGAGAACTCTTGAGTTCCCTAATAGAGATCTCTTATCTTCATGCAATGACAAGTGACAATGGTGAAGAAATACAATGTCAATCTTCTCAAAAGGTGAGTGGAATTTCCCTTGCTATAGTGCTTGAATGACTCCAAGAGAAAAGAGGATTCTCAAAGAAGAATTATTGTAGCATAACAATACCTTGAAGTTCTTATTTTCTTAGCAAACCCATGGCACATATTTATAGTGTCTATTCATGGAAAGATATAATTGGTTCATAGTGTGAACAAGGGGCCTTTTAGGGCACTTCTTATCCCATGACCAGTCTCCAAGATAGATTTCTCTCATATATGAGTGTCACATCGTGTTGGGGGTCGGACTGGAAGTGGTTGAGAGGCCAACAAGATTCATAAATGCGTCGTTCATGAGAAATGTGTGGCTTTTCTCATATATAGTCATGTATCTTGTGCACAATGCACTTTAAGGGTTGTGTTAGCCTATGCACTATGTACACGCTTTCTTTGGTGAATTTGCGCACTTTGATTTTTTAACCAAGTATATAGTTTTTTGCTTTTTTGATGGATTTTGGTGTTGTAGGTGGACTAATTGATGTCTTTCTTCAACCATAGTGTGAAATGTTGCAGACGATTTTTTCAGTGATAACAGATGCCCCATGATGTGTGAGATTAGGATCATACATATAGCCAAAATACATCAATGTTTATTTTGTTGAGAATGCCATTGTAAGGAAGAGTGAGGAGAGGAACTGCAAGAGTGATCCGCCGGAGCGAGAAGGAAAATTGTGCAAACTAAACCTTTCTCTAGGGAGAAAAAATAAAATATGTATACAAACAAGGTGGGCATGCCCCATGCTCATGTCATGAAACAAAAAAGTGGGACTATAACTGAAGATGAATGATGATGTAGATAGCTGCAGCACCCTCGGGGGTGGTTGATAACGGCAGATGACGGTTCTAACTAGTGAATTAGATCTTAAGCGAGTAATGGACAACTGTAATAAGTATCAACGACTTGTAGGCATTGATGGCCTATCAACTTCATAGGTCTTCTGCTAGTATGAAACAACTGCAATGGTCGCATAAGACCCACTGGAACATGAGAGTTTGTTGAAGTCGAATGTTATGGGATTCAATGGAATCAGAAAGCAATGATGATTCTCTATGTGTCGTCCAAGACTTCTCATTGAAAACGTAATCAGAGTCAAGATACGGTCGCCCTTCTGGAAACTGTGTTGAGGTCGACATGAAGGGAGACGTGACGCCAAGAAGCAAAGGGCTTCTTGAAATCCAATGAGTAATAGATGATATCAGGTACTGATGAGTATCATGAAAGAGGTAGAGATGTTGTGGGATTCAAGGCTGCCCTTGGTTGCAGTGTTGAGGGATGATTGGAAGAAACCATAAAACTGGATCTAGCATAAGAGGGATGACTATATATAGGGTTAAACTTTATCGGAGGCTAACAAATTGGGAAAACTCAGAGATCGTGGGTACATGGATTGGGGATACTCGGGGTTTGTGAACGATGTTGATATGAAAAAATGGCAGATGCCCCAACCAAGGACGACATGGGTTTCTTTTCCAGGTAAAAACAAGGTCATCGAGGATGACAACTAAAAAGATATGTATATGTTGGAAACAAGGACTTTATGACCTGGAAAATCCAACTAGAAGGTGAGGTTTCTCTGCTCTCTTTTCTCTAGTATAAAAATGATGCAAGTACAAAGAAAGAGGCACTCTTTGTGGATTTGCCTTTGACCTGTGGCTTGTATGGCTAATATAGAATCGTTCCTCCTCTATTATGCTCATAGAATACCACTCTCAGATGTTTTTCTCAGCTAAGAAACAAGACACGATGCAAAATAATGGAACCCCTTCTCATCCTAGTGGCCCGGTATTTTAACGTATCCTAATAATCATCTAGGGGTAGGTTTTTTTACTTCCTCAACCCTCAATTGTGATACGGTTTTGAACCTTCTATAATATTCTTGAAATAACATGTATGGCTAGCCCCATATGCATGACTAATGGGGGGTTGTGTGACATCCTCTCTTACCATGGTTGTCAACAAGATAGATCAACTTGTGGAAGGCATAACATTTTCATACAAACTTTGATTAATGCACAGTCTGCATCATTGGAAAGATATCAGAGTGTAGAACACATTCAAGGGGGTGGGAAAAAGTGTTGGAAAACAAAACCCCAAAAAAATTCATTTAATGCCTCAAATGGCTCTAGAAGGTTTCATACCCCAATTTTCCAAACTCATAGTTGCCAACTAAATGGCCCTGCAAACTTATTCCTCCATCTTTTTCCACTCTAAAAGCATAGAAATAGATGAAAAATAATATAATGATCCAATACATATTGTACATCCCCATTTAGGGAGGCTTTTGGTCCCCAAAATATTTATTGAATGCGGTGAGGAAAATTTTACTATACCTTCTCCCTAAACTACCACTTTGTTTTGCCTGGAAGTTGTCCTTTCAACCCAATCTACCAAAGGTCATGTTTCCCATGTCTAGTAGTTTTGTATCACTTCTACAAAAATATTTCATCTTTCAACTCTGCCTGAGCATATGGTGTTAAATCCTTTATGGAAGGTAAGACCTACTCCTCCTCCTGATCCAACATGGAGGTCTCATAGAGATTGATATTCTCCACATTCACTACCAAGTAAATGCACATGTGTGGGGGTATATTGAGTTTGTATGTGTTATCTCCCACCTTTCCTAATACCTCAAAAGGACCATACCACGGATCCTTGATCTTCTTAATAGGACCCTGAAGTCTTTCCTTATTCCGTTGTAACCATACTTTATCTCTCATTCTAAATGTTCTCTTTGTTCTATGTTGGTCATGTCTATCATTGTGTTTTTCCTATGATTTATTCAATGTCTCTTGTACTTGTAAATGGATATTCCTAATATTCTCAAGAAATTTTTATGCCTTTAATGCATCTCCTGTGAGGTCCTCCCTCACTCCTCATTTCTATCCATATACAACATCTAATGGTGAAGGTGGAAAATATCTAAAGAAAGTTTCAAAAGGTGACTTAACAGTAGAAATGTGGATTGCTTTGTTATAAGAGTGTTGTATATAGATCATATTTACATCCCAAGTCTTTAGATGATTCTATTTGTAACCCCTCAAAAGTTGCACCAAAGTCATGTTGACTACTTTTATCTTCCCATATGTTTGTGGATGGAATTTCGTAGACCTATTCAACTTAGTGTCCATCTTCTCCCACAATGTAGTCCAAAATTCACTAAGAAAATTTGTATCCCTATCTAGGATGATGCTCCTTGGTATCCCAAAGTGCACCCAGACTTGTTCAAAGAATAAGGTTGTTTCTTCCTGACCCTTGATGGTATTTTCACAAGGCATGAGAATGAACATTTTGTTGAACCAGTCAACTACCACAAATAAATAGTCATGTCCCTTATGCATGGTTGGTAAACCTCCCACAAAATCCATGGAAATGATTTCCTGGGGTTGAATGGGTACAGGTAAGGGATGGTATAGACCTTGCTTCCTATTATTGGGCTTTCTAATACAATAAAGTATACATCCTCTAATGCATCATGCTACATATTCTTGCATTTTTTGCCAGTACACATACCTTTGTAAATTGGAAATTGTCTTCCCAACACATACCTTGGAGGTGTGATCCTCTCTAATAAGTTGTATCCATTCACCTTTAGGGACACGGAGCTTGTCAAGCTTGTATATTAAACCATTCTGAAAATGATAACCATCCTTTCCATCACCTTATTCTATATGAATTTGGTCTTGTAGTTTCTCAAACACCTCCTTGAAGTCCCCATCTTTTGTGTATGCCTCTCTATATGTATCATGGCTAAAAGGCTACATGTGCATCAGAGTTCCCAAAGTTGTAATCTTGGATGTGGCTAGAATTGAAAGCATGTTTTCGAACTTGTTTGTGCTTCCCTTCTTATACTTGATGACTAGAAGAAATTGTTGTAAAAACCCCATCCACTTGTAATGTCTGGTTTCTTGTAGCTTACTTTGGGCCTGCAAATAATGTAGTGGTGGGTGATCTGTGTGGATGATGGTATCCTTTCCCATCAAATAGTTCTTCCACTTCTTGACAAATTTAACCGAGGCATAGAGTTCTTTTTCATAGGTAGGTTATTTGAGAACCATCCCATGAAATACTACATAATGAGAGCAGAGGGGCCTTCCTCCCTACATCAGTATGGCTCCCATGGAATACCCACTTGAATTTGTCTCCACTTTGAAGGGCTTCTGCAAGTTTGGTAGCCCAAGAATTAGTGCTTCACTAATATTTATTTTCATCTCATAAAAATGTTGGTTTTGGAGCCTGATTTTCATCCTGATTTAGAGGTTTGTTTTAGTTGTGCTTGGACCCCATTCCCTAATGGTATTTTGTGGGGGTAATTTTCCCCCCACAACTATCGCCAGGGGGGTCCAAGGTAAAATTTCATAGTCAATCTGAACCATTCATTATAAGGTCGCAGATTTGACGGTAGAAGTTATTTTAGGGTTTTTTTCCCTAGAAGGAAACCCCCTTTTATGAGGGAATTGTATTGTGGTTGTGTAGTATCGTGAATATTGTATTCCGAGAGAGGATACTATGAGAGAAAGAAGAGGAAGTTACAATGGGTTTTTTGTAGTTTGTATCCCTTCATTTTGATGGATAATAAAAAGGAAAGACCTGGCGGTTTCTCTGGTGGACGTAGCCCACACTGGGTGAACCACGTATATCTGTGTCTCTATTATATTGTGTATCTTCTGTGTTTTATTTTCGCATTTGTTTTATTTTATTGCTCTATGATATTTTTTTTCTAACAACTGGTATCAGAGAGAAAGGTAACTCATAGGAAAAGAGGGTTCCTGGTTCAAGTGGGAGCAATGGCGGAAGATGGAAATTTTAGGGTCGAAAAATTTAACGGCCAAAACTACGAGTTATGGAAGATGCAGATGGAAGATTATTTATATCAAAAGGATATATTCCTACCATTGGGTGGAATAGAAAAGAATCTGACGGCCATGAAGGACGAAGAATGGGATGTTCTTTATATAAAGGCACTAGGAACGATACGGCTGAGCCTGACAGCGTTGGTGGTTTTCAATATTTCAAAAGAAAAGACAATGAAGGAGTTGATGGATGCATTGGATAAACTGTATGAAAAACCCTCGGTGTCCAATAAGGTATTTCTAATGAAGAGATTATTTAATATGAAGATGTCAAGAGGTGGGTCTATTGCATATCATTTAAATGCATTTAATACAGTTACTAATCAGCTAAGTTCTATAAAAGTGGACTTTGATGATGAGGTCAGGGCTCTTCTAATCCTATGCTTATTGCCAGAAAGATGGAACAGATTGGTCATGGTTGTAAGTAACTCTGTCTCTGGTTGAAACACTCTAAAATTTGATGATGTTGTTGGGGTTATCCTTAACAAGGAAATGTGAAGGAAAAGCACAAGTGAGACATCAGGTAATGCGTTAAACATGGAGAACACAAGAAGACAAAAGGATAGGGGAAAGGGTTCAGGGAACCATGGAAATTATAGGAAGGGCATATCCAAATCCAGACTAGGAAACATAGAGTGTTGGAATTGTGGGAAGAAAGGACATCTGAAGAAATACTGCAGAGCTCCAAAGAAACAAAGAGATGGATAGCAAGAGAAAAATCAGGAAGCAAATGTAACACGTGATGTGTTGCAAGATGCATTGATTCTTTCTGTAGATAATATTTCTGAGTCTTGGGTAGTAGATTCAGGGGCTTCATTTCATACCACACTCCATAGGAAACATTTTCTAGATTATGTTCAAGGTGATTTTGGACAGGTTCATTTGGGTGATGATGCACCATGCAAAATTGTTGGAATGGATAAGGTACAAATAAAGCAAAAGAATGGAAACCAATGGTTGTTTAAAGAGGTAATACATATTCCAGATCTAAGGAAAAATATAATTTCAACTGGGCAATTGGCAACTGAAGGTTGTATATCCATATTTACAGATAAGGCGTGGAAGGTCACCAAAGGAACATTGGTGATAGCAAAAGGAGAGAAGGTAGGTACATTGTATTTATGTACTGGTAATATTGATTCTTCTATATATCTAGCTTCTACAGGAGTGGATAAAAAAAATTGGCATCATAGGCTTGGACACATGAGTGAGGAGGGGATGCAGATACTTCACAAAAGAAAAAAAAATCCAGATCTTGAACAAATTGATTTGGATTTTTGTGAGTATCATGTTTATGGAAAATAGAAGAGAGTCATATTTCTCAGAGTCGGAAAAGAAAAGAAGAGTGAAAGGTTAGATCTTTTGCATACAGATGTATGGGGACCATCTCAAGTATCATCTCTTGGTGGCTCTCATTATATTGTTACATTTATTGATGATACAACTAGAAAAACTTGGGTTTATTGCATTCGACAAAAATCTGATGTTTTTGATACTTTTAAGAAGTGGAAAGATTTGGTTGAGAATGAGACAAGAAAAAGGTTGAAGTGTCTCATATGAGAAAATGGAGGTGAATATTGCAGAAAGGAGTTAGAGAGAAAACAGTTCCATGAACACCACAAGAAAATGGTGTGTCGGAAAGGATGAACAAGACAATCATGGAGCGTGCATGGAGTATGAGATTGCATGTATGGTTTCCCTTACAGTTATGGGAAGATGTTGTAGATATTGTTGTTTACATGATAAATAGAGGACCTTCAATCTCTTTGGATAATGGAATTCCAGAGGGGCCATGGACAGGTAAAAATGTAAACTATTCATTTTTGAAGACCTTCGGTTGTGAATCATTTGTCCATATTGATAAAGAAAATAGAACAAAGTTTGAGGCAAAATCAAAGAAGTGTACCTTTATTGGATACGGTGTTAATGATTTTGATTATCACTTGTGGGATTATGAAAATCAAAAAATCATTAGGAGTAGGGATGTCATATTCAATGAGAAGGTCATGTACAAAGCTCAGTTGCAGGGAAAGAAACGGGAAAAAGAAAAACCAGAATACATAGTGCTTGATGAGATCACTGGAAAATAAATTCCAAAGGTACCAGAAAATCATAATGTACAACAACAAGAGTAGCAGTTACCTCAAACTCATGCAAGTGTTGTTAGAAAATCTACCAAGTTAAGCAGACCCCTTGAACAATACTCTCCTTCATTGTATTATTATTTGTTGATTGATTATGGTGAACTAGAAAGTTATGAAGAGGCAATGCAGGTAGACACTAAAAGGAAGTGGGAGCAAGGCATGAAAGAGGAAATGGATTCCTTTGTAAATAACTAGACTTGGGACTTGGTTCATTTTTCTGCAGGAAAAATAGCATTGCAGAATACATGGATTTACGGGTTGAAGGAAGAAGATGGAGGCAAAACGCGGTACAAGGCTAGACTTGTTGTAAAGGGGTTTGCACAAAAGAAAGGTATATATTTTCATGAAATATTTTCTCTTGTTGTTAAAATGAATTCAATTAGGACTATTTTAAGTCTTGTAGAAATAGAAGATTTGCATCTTGAACAGTTAGATGTAAAAACAACTTTTCTCCATGGGGATTTGGAGGAAGAGATTTATATGTAGAATCCATAGGGGTATGAGGTCAAAGGAAAGGAAAATTTGGTATGCAGGTTGAAGAAGAGATTGTATGGCCTAAAGCAAGATCTAAGGTAGTGGTATTTGAAGTTTGACGGTTTATGACAGAACAAGGTTATAGTAGATGTCATGGTGATCACTTTGTTTATTTTAAAAGGCTAGAAAATGGAAGCTATATCATCATGTTATTGTATGTAGATGACATGATTATTGCAAGGTCTAATATGCAGGATATAAATGTGCTCAAGAATAAATTGGCTAATTCATTTGCGATGAAGGATTTGGGTGTTGCAAAGAAAATCCTTGGTATGAGAATAATAAGAGACGGGAAAAATCGCAAATTGACATTGTCTTAGGGTGAGTACATAGATAAGGTGTTGGAGAGGTTTAGAATGTAGAATGAAAAAAAAGTTAGTGAACATTTGACCATCCATTTCAAATTAACAAAAGAAATGTGTCCTAAGACACAGGAGGAGATAGAATACATGTTCAAGAACCCTTATTCATCAGCAGTTGGCAACTTGATGTATGTGATGGTTTGCAGAAGACCAGATATTGCACCTGCAGTGGGAGTTGTGAGCAGGTATATGAACAATCTAGGTAAAGAACATTGGGAGGAAGTAAAGTGGATTCTCAGGTATCTGAGAGGTACTTCTACTCATGCATTATGTTTTGGAGGTTTAGACATTGTTCTATAGGGATATGTTGATTCAGATATGGCAGGTGATAAAGATAGCAGGAGGAGCACCACGGGGTATGTTTTTACTGTAGGTGGAACAGCAGTAAGTTAGATTTCAAAACTACAAAATGTTGTTGCACTTTCAACAACAAAAGTAGAGTATGTTGTTGCTACAAAGGCTAGTAAAGAAATGATTTGGTTACAATTTTTATGGAGGAATTGGGAAAGAAGCAGGAGAATAGCAGATTGTATTGTGATAGTGAGAGTGTCATTCATCTTGCAAAGAACTCAGTCTTCCATTCAAAGACTAAGAATATACATATCAAGTACCATTTCATACGATCCATCTTGGAAGATGGACATTTGAAGTTGGAAAAGATACATACTAGCCAGAATCTTGTAGACATGTTAACAAAGGGACTAACCAGGGAGAAATTGAGTTCCTAATTAGTTTCAGTTGGCCTTCAAGCATGAAGGTGATGATGAGAAATTTTCTAGATCCAAGGTGGAGTATAGTCTAACAGGTACAGCTGCAGTGGAGTTCTTGTGATCAGTCTCCAAGTGGGAGATTGTTGGTTATGGAGCCTGATTATCTTCCTGATTCGGAGCTTTGTTTCAGTCGCTCTTGGACCCCATTCCCTAATGGGGGGTGTGGGGTGATTTCCCCCCCACAACTGTCGCCAGGGGGGTCTAGGGGGGGCGACGAAAAAAGA
>SNQJ01S0091471.1:0-14798 GCA_010110895.2 Picea sitchensis | reverse complement strand
GTGTGTGGGTGAATAATCCTAATTATTTTAATTACAAATACGATTAATTGTCCATTACTACTAAATCATCCTTTTTACACAATATTATTTGAGAATGAAAACCAGAACACATTTGTTACAGTTCCAGGACTATCTATTAATATCTTGTATACATTATGGTGGTTGTTTTAAAAATAATGATGAGATAAGACATGATAGTATTAGAGGTGATGGAGATGTCTGTTAAGTGTAAATTCACTCGATCCTTTATAAAAATTCACTTTAATAGAAATGTTTGGAGTTGTCTCGCCAGAGAAAACAATCGCGTTGAAGTTTTATTGAGAAAATTTTGACTAGCGATTACCTGAATTTGTGTCGATCAAAGGAATTTGTAGTATTTTAAAATATTGAACCTTGTATCCAGTCAATGCCAATTTAATCGAAAGTTATAATTACTGCGCGAGTTTGTAACTAATGTTTTCACATAGTATTTTTTCCTAATATTCATATATAACTCCAGACACCTCAAACTGTCCAACTCAATATATTTATTTACTTGAATTCAAAACTATTCGCTGCATTTATTTCTATTCATAATTTCAACACTTAATTGAATATTCTTCCGGTTTATGAAGGTGAGTGAAGTCTCTTTGAACTCAATTTAGACTTAGCTTGATACAGTGTAGATTGCCGACAATTGTCTCCCGAAATATATTCTTATGATCCTCAATTTTTCAATTTTCAATAATCAATATATTGTTATCCTTAACCTAAGAAGGTTAGGAGGCGATCGTTAAAATCTAGTTAAGTGGACATTATATATTTATCAAAAATATATATAACTAGTAGTTTTGTGATAAAATTTTAGATTAATGATAAACTTGTGAGGTAATGATTGAGTTGAAATGGTATTGACTAAGGATAGATCAATCTCGATTGTTATTAGTGTGAATTAATGGTACTTCTTATGGTATTGTAGTACCAAATGTGCGTAGTCTTATGGTATTGTAGTGCTAATTGAAAGGGAACACTCTACTTTGGTGGAAGACACTCCTACCTCAATTAAACATGGTTGTCGAAGACGTATTGTGGGAGTTGTTCGAGGAACAATTCCGTGAGAGGTACTTGTCTGAGGAATTAATTGAGCACTAGCTTAATGAGTTCAATGCCTTACGGTAGGGTGGTCGTACGGTGCCAGCGTAAGAGGATAGATTCATGGAGCTACTTAGGTATCCTCCACATCTGAACACAAAGAAGTTTGTGTTTGGCCTTAACTTCAAAATTAGTGCGAAAGTAAGGATCCTAATGCTTCAGAAACTGAATGATGCAGTTCAGAAGGCCCTCATAGTTGAGGAATAACTGAACGATGGGAGTCAGGGAATGACTTATTTTAGACTAACTGGACAGATGACATCAAGAGCACAACAACATTAGACACCAACCAGATAGACTTCAGGGCATCGAGATATGCCCATAGGACCTATGTTCATGACACCACGATGAAAGACTCCTCAATAGAGGACTCCTTACAAAGGACCAAAGAAACATCAAAATTTTATGCCTGTTTAGCAGAACAAACTAGGATCAAAGACTGCTAGGCCAATAGCTTCTACTTCGGGGACCATGAGTACTCGACTGAAGACTGGATGTTGGACATGTGGAGAGCCACATTACCAGTGAGACTGTTTGATTGAGAAGGCCAGAGCGACCGAATCATTAGAAGCCACTATAGTTGGATATTTGGGCAAGGCCAATAGGATACATGTAGTGGTAAACAATCACCAAACCGAGCACCAATCCAATGTGCTCGAAATGTCAGGTATAATCGTCGACCAAAATTTTATCATTTTGATAGATCTAGGTGCTACAAAGAGCTTTATCTCCAGTGCAGTGCTAAAGATAATTAAGGTAAAGACAATCGAGTATGATGAGTTCAGATACATAGAAATGACATCGGGTGCCAAACAAAAGGTTGGAGGAAAGGTTACAGTCTGTATCATTAACTTGGGATATTTTGTAACGAAGGCCAACCTATATGTCACGATATTAGGATCTTATGACATAGTGATTGTATGGATTGGTTAGAATCACATGATGTGATACTTAACTATAACATGAAACGGTTAAGTTTGACAAATGATTTGAGATAGAGTAGAGTTATTGTAGGAAGGAACCAGGGGCTGTCCTTGAGATTTATTTCTTCCCTATAGCTACATAAGAGTATGCACAAGGGGTGCAAGATTTATTCAATATTAGCACTAAATGAAAAGGGTGAGGCAGAAGGATTAGAAAACCTTCCTATAGTGCAAGAGTTTGCATATGTGTTTCCAAAAGAGTTACCAGGTTTACCACCCGAGCATCGCTTCACGCCTGCAATACGCCAAATAGACAACACATTCAACATGCATTCAAGAAAGGGAGAGGTGCAAACCCTCTCAATTTAAAATTGAAAATTGTAATTGAATGCAATTAAATGATTGCAAGGCTGGAAAATCCATGCAGATGCCTTTGAACATGCTTTAAGTTGAGTCACCTTTAATGGTTTACAGGCCGAGGATATCTAGATCCTATCCAGACTAGACAACCATTGGATGTAATTCAATGTAAATTAATGAGATTAGGTAGCTTGGAGGTAAAGAGCTTGAGGAGCCCCTTCTTGTAAAAATATCTTTTTATCTAGAATTCATTAGGTTTTGGAGAGAGGAGAAGAGAGATCCGAGACTCTGTTGTAGTTCGAGCTTTGTAACCATTGTACATACATTCTGAGATTAATACAAAAAGCAGTTTTTCCTGCATAAGAATCTTTATGTGTTTATGCATTTATGAATGAATGTCTTTTATGATTTTATGTGCATATGTTATAGATGTATGTTAGATGCCATCTGCAGGGGTAGATAGATTTTCTCATCTATTCAGGAGTTTTATTTGATTTTCAGTCTGGGTTCTTTGTGGCCTCATGCAAGGGGCTGCATGACAAAGTACTGAGGACTCTGTAATCCAGTGCAAAGAGTGCATATTTGATTTTCGTGGAATTCAGGAAAATATGTGCCAAGAGGGTGCACCAGAGGAAGTCATAAAATCAAGAGAGAAGCCTCAAGGTTACTGAATACCTTGGAGGTGAAGACTGTGCAGAGGAAGGCACAAAGAGATAGAATCACTAAAGGTTCTGTAGAGCTCTGCCATGAGGGCATCGAGCGAGTACAAGGAGTGCACCAAGGGGAACTCTATTTCGAGTTCAGAGATAAGAGAAGTGTCGGAGGAAGACACTTACAGAGTTGTTGAATACTCCGTCAGCTCAACAAGGAGTGCTTGATCATAAGTTGCCAAAAGGGAACTTATATCCCTACAAGGAGTGTAAGGGTTGTTATAGAGTTGTTGAATACTATGGAGGAAGACCTGTGCAAGGAGTGCACCAGGCCAACACTTAGACAAAGTGTTGAAAGATGCAGAAGGGCCGAGTTCTTTACAGACTGAGCCAACAGAAACATTAGAAGAGATAACATAAGGAGTGTGCAAGAGTGGACTCATTTCAAGTCCAAAATCTTAGGAGTAATAGCGTAAAGTCACATGTAGAGTGCAAGTGTGTGCATGGCCGAGGTCAAGCTTCATTGACAAAGTTCAAGAGATAAAGTGCAGGGAGACCCAAAGTCACCAGGGTTCACAGAAGGATCGAAGGCCGAGACCTTCAAACATTTGAAATCTTCCAAGTCAGGGAAGAAATCCAAAGCTCAGGAGGAGGAGCACAACAACCATTGGATAAGCTGTAGAGGGAAGATTTGGACCGTTGAAATTCACGTCTACGCATACAGGAGAGTGCGAAAGAGAAACAGATCTGAGCCATTGGATCTAAAAGCGCTTGGACCAACAACCATTGGATCCAGAGGAAGTGCACGAGGTTTAGTCCATTTGAGTGCACAGAAGGAGAGTCGATTTCACAATACGCGAAGTCCCGACATCATTAGGACTTCCCATCGAAAATGATGCATGGAAAAGATCCACGTATGCCAAAGATTTGCAAGGGGAAGATCAACAATGATCCTATCTGTCCATCGGGAGGGACGTGTGGTAGCCAATCAACATTTTTTGACTTGCGACTTGAAGAAGTCAAAGGGAAAGTTAGTGAAAACTTGCGAAATGCAAATTCATGAAAAGATCACAACCGTTGATTAAGGAGCAATCTAGAACGTTTGATTGTCTAGGAGGAATTTTGACATTTCAGAAGTTGGGATAATAGAGGTGATTCGCATCAGGAATTCCTAATTCGCAAAATCCTGAAATTCTCAGAGGATTGGACCCAGGTCACAAGAGAGGGGCACATGAACAAGAGTTTAAGGGATGAGCTAGCAGAGGCTAAGCGCTTAACTCGAAGATCAGGATTTCAAGGAATGGAGAGTTGGATTTGAATCACGTTCATTTCCCCAACACGTGAATTCACAATACGATCGTAGCCATCGATCGAGGAGAAAACAAGACCGTCAGATTTGGTCTCCAAGAGGATTCCGAAATCGAGAGATCAAGACTTAAGTGAGTTGGATGACTTGTATGCAGAACACCCGGGGTCCTGAAATATGAAACGCCCTTTGGTGTAGGTGTGCGGTCACAACCCATGGTCGTGGGGAAGTGAGGCTCACGCTTGGTGCTTAGTCATGCAGACAGAGTTTCATAAAGGACATGTGGAATTGTTTGTGGGATTCCAATAGGGAATCGAAGAGCTGCTTCAGATTGATAGAGAGGAAGAACGATCCTTTACCAAGAGGTCAATGGACCCTGCTGAGGTAGAGGTAGGGGGTCTGCATGATGTGGTATCAAAGATTAATATTTTTTTTGCTGATCGTAGGAAAAGGAGAAACAGTGAATGGATATATTCTGATACAATCATGTGGTATCAGAGCTTAATATTTTGTTTGCAGATCGTAGGCAAAGGAGAGACGGTGAATGGATATATTCTGATACCATCATGTGGTATCAGAGCTTAATATTTTGTCTGCAGATCGTAGGAAAAGGAGAGACGGTGAATGGATATATTCTGATACCATTAGGTGGTATCCGAGTGAGAATATTTCATCTGTAGATTCCAGGTGGAAGAGAAGAGGAAGATAGGGTTTTGATGCTCTGTACGTGGAAATATGTTTGCATGAAGGCATAATACATTTGAAAGTCAAGTGGGATGAAATCAGAGAGGAGGATGGCTACTGAAGGCCAAAGGATTGGTCAAGGAAAATACCACCAGCAGAAAATAAAAATAAAAATGGATTAGGAGCTCATTGAGATAAGGGCATCAATGGATAAGCTTGCACTTAAAATGCAATAGGATGCAAAGGTGCATTGGGTGTATGAATGGACAATGAAGAAGAAGGTGAATTGGCCAGTCAAGGAATTGTTGGCCAAAGGAAAAAAAAGGTTGTTGAGAGTGTGGCTGAGGTATGTTGAAACCCTCATAGGTGAAGAGGAGATGGTTCATATCTGTGAGCCAGAAACTGGGAAGAGTCTCAATGATGATGAGTAAAAGAGATCAGAGAAGGGTCCCATAAACTGCCAGGTGAGCAGTGAAGAACTCTCAGGTTGCCTTGAGGGAAATGAGATGGGATCATTGGAGGATATCATAAACTACCAGGAGGACAGGGAAGAAATTCTAGATTTCTAGGTGGGCAAGGGAGATGATAGGAGATTGTCTAATAGTCTCATGAACTCAGAGGTGAGTTCATATCAACAAGAGGGGATGACAGAGGAGGGTCAGAAATTCATTCTAATCATTGGGGGAATTGAGGTATTGTTGCCACATAGCCCCGTTGAGGCCACAACATGTGTTGCAGATGCAACATCAGAAGAAGGAAAACCATCAATGACTGTCATAGAGGAAGAATAATTGGAGTAGATGTTGATATCTACCCCAATAAAAGAAGATCGTGAAGTTAAGAAGCTCACTCCATGGGAGAAGGAGTTGGAGATGTTGGAGGATTGGTTGAACAATCCAGAGCCAATAGATGATTTCCATGAGAAGACATTCATGTAGATTTTGGGAGAAGAGCATTCAGTGGAAGTGCTTAGATTTTTCAGCCAGGAAGCTGAACAAATGATGCTTGTAGCACTGAAGCCTGCAACAAAGGATGAATCAGAATTCCAGTCTGAGGAGCACCTGGAAGAAGATGGAGATGCACTAGTAGGAGAACTGGTAGAAGAAGAGCTGTGAGAAAGGGAAGCTGAGCAACAACTCAGTGAAGAGACTACAAAAATGGAGTTTGCAGCAGGGTGGGAAGCTAAAGCCACAAGAAATGGAGAAAACAAGAAGGGGGACCAAGATGATCCACCCATTGATAAAGAGGAGCTGCAACAAAATGAGCAGCATAAAGAGAGCCAACCACTAGAGAAGCTAGACAGGGTGATTGAGGAGATACAAAGGCTAATGATGAGGTCAACACAAGAATCTATCATTAGGGAAAATCTAAGTAGAGGGAGTCCTACCATAGCAGCATGAAAAATGCAGCAACAACAAGACAGTGGAGCAGGTAAACAACTCCAAAGGATAGTTTCAGATCCAGGTGGATTTCAACAGAGATGGGGAGCTCATGAGCAGGATCTCATAAAGTTTTTGCAGCAGTGGAGTATGATGCAGGAGCATCGCTTCACGCCATCAATACACCAACTAGACAACACATTCAATGGGCATTCAAGGAAGGGAGAGGTGCCAACCCTCTCAATTTAAAATTGAAAATTGTAATTGAATGCAATTAAATGATTGTAAGGCTGGAAGAGCCACGCAAATGGCTTTGAGAAGGTTGTAGGTAGAGTCACCTTTAATTGTTGATAGGCTGAGGAGATCTAGATCCTATCTAGACTAGACAACCATTGAATGTAATTCAATGTAAATTAATGAGAGTAGGTAGCTTGGAGGGAAATATATTGAGGAACCCCTTCTTGTAAAAAGATATTTGTATCTAGAATTCATTAGGTTTTGTAGAGAGGAGAAGAGAGATCCGAGACTCTATTGCAGTCCAAGCTTTGTAACCATTAAACAGACATTCTGAGATTAATACAAAGAGCAGTTTTTCCTGCATAAGAATCTTTATGTGTTTATGCGTTTATGGATCAATGTCTTTTATGCTTTTATGTGCATATGTTGTAGATGTATCTTAGATTCCATTTGCAGGGGTAGATATATTTTCTCATCTATTCATGATTTTTCTTTGATTTTTAGTCTTGGTTCTTTGGGGCCTCATGCAAGGGGTTGCATGACAAAGTAATGAGGAATCTATAAGCTAGTGCAAAGAGTGCACATCTAATTTCTGTGGAATTCAAGCAAAGACATGCCAGGAGGGCATACTAGAGGAAGTCATAAAATCAAGGGAGAAGCCTCAAGGTTACTGAATACCTTGGAGGTGAAGATTGTGCAGAGGAAGGCACATAGAGATAGAATCACTAAAGGTTCTGTAGATCTCTTCTAGGAGGGCATCGAGCGAGTGCAAGGAGTGCACCAAGGGGAACTCTATTTCGAGTTCAGAGATAAGAGAAGTGTCGGAGGAAGACACTTACAGAGTTTTTGAATACTCTGTCACCTCATCAAGGAGTGCTTGAGAATAAGTTTCCAAGAGGGCGCTTATATCCCTACAAGGAGTGTAAGGTTTGTTACAGAGTTGTTGAATACTTTGGAGGAAGACCTGTGTAAGGAGTGCACCGGGCCAACAATCATATTGAGCCAACTGAAATCTCATAAGAGATAGCACAAGGAGTGTGCAAGAGTCGAATTATTTCAAGTCCAAAAGCTCAGGAGGAATAACATAAAGCCGCACAAAGAGTGAAAGTGTGTGCAGGGCCAAGGTCAAGATTCATTGACAAAGCTCAAGAGATAAATCACAGTGAGACCCGAAGTCACCAGGGTTCACAGAAAGATCGAAGGCCAAGACCTTTAAACATTTGAAATCTTCCAAGTCAGGGAAGAAATCCAAAGCTCAGGAGGATGAGAACAACAACCATTGGATAAGTTGCAGAGGGAATATCTAGACCATTGAACTTCACGTCCAGGCATACAGGAGAGTGTGCAAGAGAAACAAATCTGAGACGTTGGATCTGAAAGCACGTGGACCAACAGCCGTTGGATCTGGAGGAAATGCACGATATTTAGTCCATTTGAGTGCACAAAAGGAGAGACGATTTCATGATATGCGAAGTCTCAACATCATCGGGACCACCCATCAGAAAGGACGTGTGGCAGAGATCCACGTATGCCAGAGATTTGCAAGGGGAAGATCCACAACGATCCTAGCCGTCCATTGGGAGGGACGCGTGGTAGCCGATCAACATTTTTATGACTCGCGACTTGAAGAAGTCAAAGGGAAAGTTAGTGAAAATTCATGAAACATGAATTCACGAAAATATCACAGCTGTTGATCAAGGAGAAATCTGGACAGTTTGATTGTCCAAGAGGAATTTTGATATTTCAGAAGTCAGGAGAATAGAGGTGATTCGCATCAGGAATTCCCGATTTGCGAAATCCTGACGCGCTCAGAGGATTGGCCCTAGGTCATAGGAAAGGGGCACATGAACAAGAGTTTAAGGGAGGAGCTAGCGGAGGCTAAGTGCTTAACCCAGAGATTGGGATTTCAGGGAATGGAGAGTTGGAGTCGACTCACGTTCATTTCCCCGACACATGAAGTCATGATACAATTGTAGCCATCGATCGAGGAGAAAGTAGGACCGTCAGATTTGGTCTCCAGGAGGATTTAGAAATTGGGAGATTAGGACTTAAGAGAGTTGGGTGACTTGTATGCAGAACACCCGAGGTCCTAAAATATGAAAAGCCTTTTGGTGTAGGCGTGCAGTCACAACCCGTGGTCGTGGGGAGGTGAGGCTCGCGCTTGGTGCTTAGTCACGCAGATGGAGTTTCATAAAGGACATTTGGATTTGTTCATGGGATTCCAATAGGGAATCAATGAGCTTCTTCAACTCGATAGAGAGGAAGAACGATCCTTGACTGGGATGTTAGAGGACCCTGCCGAGGCAGAGGTAGGGGGGTCTGCACCATAGAACTTAACTGATAGAGAGAATGCCATACCAGATGTCAATGACTGAATTATAGGATTTGAAGTACATGAGGTCACAAATATAAGTAGCCTTTAGCACCAGGAAGAGAAGGATATGACCAAGCTCTTACACATCAAGATTCGGGTCAAGAAGACCAAGATAGATGCTCTGTTTAACTCTGGTTCACATGCTAATCTCATAGCAGTGAATCTGGTCAACAATATTATATTTGAGGTTCACAATAATCTTATTCCATATCCATTCGTTTGGGTAAAAAAGGATGCAGAGATAAAGGTAACAACACAATGTGTGATTAAATTTTCTATAAGTGTTTATTTTATTGATGAAGTGTAATTGGACGTAGTACCACTTGATGTATGTGGAGTAGTTTTTGGAATCCCTTACATGTATATGAGGGATGAAATATTCATGTGAAGATACAACCAATACCGACTGATTAGGGATGGGAATTCCTACATCATTAAAACACATAAATTCAAGTCAAAGATCTCACTGGTAAGTGCCAACCAAGCCAAGCAGTTGATTAGTTCTAGTAAGAAATATGTTTTTATTTTCTTAAGAGAAAATCAGTTCGATCATGAGTCAATGAGAGTGAAGGTATCCATGGAGGGGTGTACTAAATAGCATAAACATCGGTTGGAGGAGTTGCTACACGAATACAAAGGAGTTTTCAAGGAGCCTAAAGGGTTACCACCCAAGAGGGGTGTGGAGCACATAATACAGTTATTTCCAGACTCCCCATTTCTGAATATTGGGTTGTATAGACAGTCTCTTCTAGAAGAGAATGAAGTGAAGAAGAAGTTGCAACATATGTTGGAGCAGGGTGTGATCGACCAAGCACCTCACCTTGTGGGTCACCCATCAAAATTGTATCCAAGAAGGATGGGACTTGGATAATGTGTATCAATTACAGGGAATTGAACAAGATTACACCGAAGAATCAATAACCTCTGCCAAGGATCGATGATCTATTGGACCAACTACAACATGCCAAGTACTTCACTAAGATTGATTTGAAATTAGGATATCACCAAGTATGAGTCAAAGAATAATATACCTAGAATACTGCATTCAAGACAAGGTAAGGTTTGTATGAGTGGTTGGTTATGCCATTCGATTTATGAAACACACTGGATACATTTATGAGACTAACGAATGGTGTTTTATGCCCTTATCTAAATTCATTTTTTATTGTCTATTTGGATGATATATGGGTTTATAGTTCTACCTGGGAGGAGAACATCTCACATCTTATACAAGTGTTATAGAATTTGAAAAAGCACCAGCTACTGACCAATCTCAAGAAATGCGAGTTTTCTCAGTAGTATTTGGTGTATTTGGGGTATGCGATTGGTGGAGAGGATCTCAACATAGATCCCTCAAAGATGGAGGCCATCATGAAATGGCCATTTCCTACAAATGTCACTAAAGTTAGGATTTTTTTTGGGGAAACACAATACTTTCATAAGTTCATATATTCATTTTCAGTAGTAGCTTCACCACTCCACACCATAACAACGAGTGGTAAGATTTTTCGATGGGGAAAGAATCAACATGAGGATTTTTTGTTAGAAAAACAGGATCGTGGAGAAATAAAATAAAATACATGTGGAAATAAAAGATAGAAGATACACAATACAATAGAGACATAGATATACGTGGTTCACCCAGTGTGGGATACGTCCACCAAAGAAATTTCCAGGTCCTTCCTTTTTATTATCAAACAAAATGAAGGGATACAACCTACAACACACCTGCTATAACTTCCTCTTATTTCTCTCATAGTCTCCTCTCTCAGAATACATTATTAGTGATACTACACAACCAAAACACAATTCCCTCATAAAAGAGGGTTTCCTTCTAGGGATAGAATCCCTAAAATAACTTCTACTGTCAGATTTGCGACCTTATAATGAATGGTCGAGATTGATATGAAATTACAATATTTTACAAGGAAATTTTTCCCAAAATTTCACTTCAGGGGCATTGCCCCGAATCCCCTGCCAGGGGGGGGGGTCATTTTTTTTTTGTTTCCCCCGCTAAAACCCCCTGGTGACAGTTGTGGGGGGGAAAAAACCCCCCATTAGGGAATGCGGTCCAAGAACAGTTGAAACAAACCTTCGAATCATGAAGATAATCAGGCTCCACAACCAACAATCTCCCACTTGGAGACTCATCACAAGAACTCCACTGCAGCTGTACCTGTTGGACTATACTCCACCTTGGACCTGGAAAATTTCTCATCTTCACCTTCATTCTTGAAGGCTAACTGAAACTGAGTAGGAACTCAATTTCTCCCTGTTTACTCCCTTTGTTAACATGTCTGCAGGATTCTGGCTAGTATGTATCTTTTCCAACTTCAAATGTCCATCTTCCAAGACGGATCGTATGAAATGGTACTTGAGATGTATATTCTTAGTCTTTGAATGGAATACTGAGTTCTTTGCAAGATGAATGACACTCTCACTGTCACAATACAACCTGCTATTCTTCTGCTTCTTTCCTAATTCCTCCATAAACATTTGTAACCAAATCATTTATTTACTAGCCTTTGTAGCAACAACATAATCTACTTTTGTTGTTGAAAGTGCAACAACCTTTTGTAGTTTTGAAATCCAACTTACTGCTGTTCCACCTATAGTAAAAACATATCCCGTGGTGCTCGTCCTGCTATCTTTATCACCTGCCATATCTGAATCAACATATCCCTATAGAACAATGTCTGAACCTCCAAAACATAATGCATGAGTAGAAGTACCTCTCAAATACCCAAGAATCCACTTTACTTCCTCCCAATGTTCTTTACCTAGATTGTTCATATACCTGCTCACAACTCTCACAATATCTGGTCTTCTACAAACCATCACATACATCAAGCTTCCAACTGCTGATGAATAAGAGACCATGGACATGCATTCTATCTCCTCCTGTGTCTTAGGACACATTTCTTTGGTTAAATTGAAATGTCTGGTCAAAGGTGTACTAACTAGTTTTTCATTCTACATTATAAACCTCTCCAACACCTTATCTATGTACTCACCCTAAGACAATGTCAATTTTCAATTTTCCCGTCTCTTGTTATTCTCATACCAAGGATTTTCTTTGTAACACCCAAATCCTTCATCACACAACCAATTTATTCTTGAGAACATTTATATCCTTCATATTAGACCTTGTAATAAGCATGTCATATACATACAAAGTGATCAAAATGACATCTAGTAGAACCTTGTTCTGTCATAACCATCAAACTTCAAATACCACTGCCTTGGAGCTTTCTTGAGGCCATACAAGCTCTTCTTCAACCTGCATCCAAAATTTTCCTTTCCTTTGACCTCATACCCCTGTGGCTGCTACATATAAATCTCTTCCTCCAAATCCCCATGGAGAAAAGATGTTTTTACATCTAACTGTTCAAGATGCAAATCTTCTATTTCCACAAGACTTTAAATAGTCCTAATTGAATTCATTTTAACAATAAGAGAAAATATTCCATGAAAATATATACCTTTATTTTGTGTAAACCCCTTTACAACAAGTCTATCCTTGTACCTCTTTTTGCCTCCATCTTCTCCTTCAACCTGTAAATCCATTTATTTTGCAATGCTATTTTTCCCGTAGGAAACTGAACCAAGTCCCAAGTCTAGTTATTTACCAAAGAATCCATTTCCTCTTTCATGCCTTTCTCCCACTTCCTTTTAGTGTCTACCTGCATTGCCTCTTCATAACTTTCTAGTTTACCATCATCAGTCAACAATAAATAACACAATGAAGGAGAGTATTGTTCAAGGGGTCTACTTAACCTGGTAGATCTTCTAACAACACTTGCATGAGTTTGAGGTACCTGCTACTCTTGTTGTTGTACTTTTTGATTTTATGGTACCTTTGGAATTTCTTTTTCAGTGATCTCATCAAGCACTGTGTATTTTGGTTTTTCTTTTTCTCGTTTCTTTCCTTGCAACTAATCTTTGTAAATGACCTTCTCATTGAATATGAAATCTCTACTCCTAATGATTTTTTGATTTTCATAATCCTAAAAGTGATAACCAAAATCATTAACACCATATCCAATAAAGGTACACTTCTTGGATTTTGCCTCAAGATTTGTTCTATTTTCTTTATCAATATGGACAAATGCTCCACAACTGGAAATCTTAAAAAATGAATAGTTTACATTTTTACCTGTCCATGCCCCCTCTGGAATTCCACCATCCAAAGAGCTTGAAGGTCCTCTATTTATCATGTAAACAATAATATATACAACATCTGCCCAAAACTGTAAGAGAAACCATGCATGCAATATCATACTCCTTGCACACTCCATGATTGTCTTGTTCATCCTTTCTGACACACCATTTTCTTGTGGTGTTCATGGAACTATTTTATCTCTAACTCATTTATGCAATATTCACCTCCATTGTCTCATATGAAACACTTCAACCTTTTTCCTGTCTCATTCTCAACCAAGTCTTTCCACTTCTTAAAAGTATCAAAAACATCATATTTTTGTTGAATGCAATAAACGCAAGTTTTTCTAGTTGCATCATCAATAAATGTAACAATATAACAAGATATACCAAGAGATGATACTTGATATGGTCCCCATACATCTGTATGCACAAGCTCTAACCTTTCACTCTTCTTTTCTTTTCCAACTCTGAGAAATATGACTCTCTTCTATTTTCCATAAACACAATGCTCACATAAATCCAAATCAATTTGTTCAAGATCTGGAAAAAAGTTTCTTTTGTGAAGTATCTGCATCCCCTCCTCACTCATATGTCCAAGACTACGATGCCAAATTTTTTTATCCACTCTTGTAGAAGATAAACAGATAGAAGAATCAATATTACCAATACATAAATACAATTTACCTACCTTCTCTCCTTTGTCTATCACCAGTGATCCTGTGTTGACCTTCCATGCCTTATCTGTAAATATGGATATACAACCTTCACTTTCCAATTGCCTTGTTGAAATTATATTTTCCTTAGATCTAGAACATGTCTTACCTCTTTCAACAACCATTGGTTTCCATTCTTTTTATTTATTGTTACCTTACCCATTCCAACAATTTTTCATGGCGCATCATCACCCAAATGAACTTGTCCAAAATCACCTTGAACATAATCTAGAATATGTTTTCTATGGGGTGTGGCATGAAATGAAGCCCCTGAATCTACTACCCAAGACTCAAAAATATTATCTACATAAATAATCTAAGCATATTGTAACACATCACCTGTTACATTTGCTTCCTGATTTTTCTCCTGCTGTCCATCTCTTTGTTTCTTTGGAGCTCTGCTATCTTTTTTCAGATGTCCTTTCTTCCCACAATTCCAACACTCTATCTTTCCTAGTCTATATTTGGATATGCCCTTTCTATAATTTCCACGGTTCCCTGATCCCTTTCCTCTATCCTTTTGTCTTCTCGTGTTCTCCATGTTTAATGCATTACCTGATGTCTCACCTGTGATTTTCCTTCGCATTTTCTCGTTACGGATAACACCAAAAACATCATCAAATTTTAGAGTGTTTGAACCAAAGACATAGTTACTTACATCCATGACCAAGACATTCCATCTTTCTGGCAATGAGCACATGATTAGAAGAGCCCTGACCTCATCATCAAAGTCCACTTTTATAGAACTTAGCTAATTAGTAACCATATTAAATTTATTTAAATGATCTGCAATAGGCCCACCTTCTGACATATTCATATTAAATAATATATTCATTAGAAATACCTTATTGGACACCAAGGGTTTTTCATAACATTT
>SNQJ01S0091470.1:0-12617 GCA_010110895.2 Picea sitchensis | reverse complement strand
GAAAAAAAAAACATAATTGTTCATTATATATACCCATAATAAAATGACACATCCACAATATAAATGTCCAAACAAATCATTTACATGAAATCAGTCTTCATTGCCATCACCTTGATTATCTTCCTCGCTTGGAATTGTAACATTGTTGTTCTCAAAAATATGTTTAGATATTGGATCACGTCTCAGTACAAACCATCACTCCCCGTCCAACACATCTGGGTAAAAAAACACTTGGATGCAATGTTTTGGGAAAACATAAGGCTCCTTACTTTCAACCCACATTTTTTTAGAGTTAATACATATTAGCCCACTATCACGATCTTCCTTTACATTTCTCTGGTTGAAGGTATCCCACCACTTGCAATAAAAAACAACACATTGAAACGATGAAAATTCCACTTCCATGATCTCTTGTATCTTTCCAATGTAACCTAACCTCCCCTCTATCAGGTTTTCATTACGGTGGCTAGCATGACTAGATTGGTCGAACTCAACCTACACTCCACAATCTTGTGTGATGTGGCATTCATCATCATACTCAGTGTGAAAATGATGTCCATATGCCCACATAGATGGGAAGAAATGCACATGTAAAAATGTGAACAAAGGGCAGTGTCATATGTCTAATAACTAAAGCATTAATATAAACATAATACATATCATAATTCAAATGTGAAATATTATAAATAGAATGTGGTACTCATAGAGGTTATTACAAAGTTGTTGCACCTGATCCCTATGTTTAGTGCATCAATATCTATTCAATATATTTTAATCTTATACAATTAATTACTACAAACAGATTCTTATTTACTACAAATATATTCATTATTTACAATACAATATACATATAGGATCTCGCAGCATCCAAACCCCTAATCCATTAACCCAAGTTAGTCAACAACCCTAATTCCTTAACTAGAATTATAAAATCCATCGACAAAAACCATGTGCCAAAAAACCACCAAAAATGGACCAAAAAATTATTCTCGGGGGCTCCCACCCCCGAACCCCCACAAACCTTCTGGATAGGGGGTGTTAAGAACCCCCCAGACCCCCTTTTCTCCCATATCAGTGTACAGTACATGGGATCAATTTTGCAAAGAATATAACACATACCCAACATTTTCTACGTCGGTTACGATCGGACACCGCATATTTCTCTTGTATCTGGTCAGCCACCCAACTGTTGGGACATATTTTTGGCATGTTTTCTTTTAAATGGTCAAGATGAGGCGTGCTTCTACCATTCAACTATCTAAATTCTTTTATGTCACTATCCCATTTCCTTCTTTTCTCTTCATACAGTGCAACCCATGGTCACATTGTAAAGAACAAATTTATTGATGGGATCCATTTCAAAGTTCATTGATGTATACAAAAATTAAAAATGAATACCATGAGATAAAATAGATATTATCAAATTAAAGAACAAATTTATTGATGGCATCAAAATTTCTAAATTCGCTAATGTATAAAAGAATTCAAAACAAATAGCATGGGATGAAATATATATTATCAGCTTCATTGTAACAATTTCTCTATACTAAATAGAGAAAATATAATTGACTTACTCTTTATCAAGTTCCTTTTTTTCTATTCATTTGGAGTAGCTCCCCTTCCCTTTTGTCTTCATATTGATGGTCATCCCAAATGAATGCCCTTTTTGTCATCAATTTGCTTGATGTGCTCACTGGCATAATAGAACAACTCACATACTATGTACTCCTCTGCCATAGAGCCCTCTAGTTTTTCTCTTTGTCGAACAAACCCCTTGAATTTTTTCATGTACCTCTCTAAGAAGAACATCCAACAACATGAGAGAACCCCGACTAATTCAACCTCATCATGTAGGTGAATTAGAAGATGGACTTGCAAGTCCATAAAACTCATGGGCAATTCCTTCTCAAGAATACAAACAATGTCAGCTATCTCTCGATGACACCGTGGAATGCTACCATATGAATATCCCTTGATGTGATCCAATGTACAAATGAAAATAATTTTGATATGGCACATCGCAGGTCCTGTGGGAAGTTATGGTTCACACAACCATGCACGAGCAATGGATAATAACACTACAAAATGGACACACACACAATTAATTTCCATTAAATTGTGAGTGCATAGCATATTTTTACCGACGTCGATATAGAACTAGAAGAATCATGTATTTAACATACATACCCTTAGAAGGTTCATATAGTCATGTGATTTCAACCTCGAAAAATTCTCGTCTATTGTGAAGCAACATCGTAGAGTTGACTCATATAAAGAAGGTTCCTTCACACCCAATATAACATCCTTCGCCATAGAAATAGCATATTTCTCAAAATCCATGGGACATCACCTTACTTAAAAGACCAAGAGTGACTAGTGTCTCCTCTAGTTTTGTTTCTTGGCCAGTATCTCTTTTTAGTATTCAAAGCAATAAGATCTCTCACGACAACCATTGTGTCACTTGTATTCCATAATATGTGCCTTCATAAAGAAGATGAAACATTTTTTAATATATGCATGGGATCTAGTAAGTGGCCAATCTTAAGATGTTCCCAATATGGAAGCTCATAAAATACAGATTTATTTTTCATCCCAATGGGAATTTTCTGAACATAGGTGTCAAAAAATCTAGGATCATCAAACATAGGTTCCCCATTTGAATCAAATAATTCTTCCATTTCCTTCTCCTTTTTTGAGTCATATGACCTATTCCAATATGTCGGTGTCATTATTTCAGGTCTTCAGATTCTCTTTGTTTTACCATTGAAATAAAATGTAGCTCTTCCATAAGGGTGGTCTTCTAGGAGGAATACCCTCAAATAGTCGTACACTGGCTTTCGTAGGTCATTGAACCACCTAGACTTTATAGAAGGTCCATAAAATTTACATCCATGATACCCTTTTGTTACAAGACCTGTGATGTTAACGTATACATAGCATGTTAGTGTCAAAAGTATAGTTACACCAAATGAAGTATGTTTTACAAATATAAACAAATTGATGAACATGCTTACCAGAGAAAAATCATAGTCTTGGATGATCGTGCGTGGTGTATGCACATATTCCATACAACATAAAATACCTCTCCATTGGTATGGGTCTTGATACATCATATACATGTATCTCTTCCCATAATTTCTTAAATTCATCGATCGGTGGTTGGAGGTAGACATCCATTCTCTTCACTTGTCTTCTACCTAGCACTACAAGATCCAACATGTAACATCCCCATTATAATCCCCAGTTTGATTAATGCTTATGTAGATATAATATGTGGCTACGACCAAGAGATGTAATATGTGAATTGTATTTCAATGTTTTAATAATAAAATGCGATGTCAGATGCTAAGGGCGCATGGACAAGAGATGGGGGATAAATTAATCCACAAGAGAGGGGAGTGTCTAGGATAATGGCCAAGAGGGGTCCAAAGAGGGAATTACCCATGTTTATGGATTTAAACCATTTTCCTAAATATGTTATTGTATATGAACCTTCCCATTTATGATTGAGTGTTTCCAAATCCAATCATTGAATTCATATAAGAGGGTGGGTGTGAGTGGTCACATCCTGAAGTTATTGGGCACATGGGGGTTGAGTACAATCATCTTGGGAAAGAGTGTGAGTCAAGAAATGCAAGAAAAAGAGAGTAATTTGTTATGGGTTGATAAAGATGTAACAGTAGTTTGAACAGTTTGGGCAGTAAGTCAAGTTTGTGCATGGAAGGGGGACAAGGAGAAGAAAAGAGAGATTGGAACTGGTACGACCATAGGAGGGCGAAGTCTAGAGTGTAATTGGAGCATAATTGGAATTGGATAACTAAATAGCCCGGTTTTCAGGCCGGAAGAGTGAAATCATGCATGATTTTCACTAAAACAGCAAGTGGTTGTTGTTGGTTTGCTGGTAGTTTTCCTAGCAGCAATTTCCCTTTAATTCCCAGCTGAAATATTCCTAGTTACCTATGCCAAAGAGACCCTGATAAATGAATGGCACATTCCTTGGTTTATCCTTGATAAATGGATGGTACATCCCTTGGGTTAGCCGTGATAAACGAATGGTTCATCCCTTGGGTTATCCCTAATAAACGGATGGTACATTCGTTGGGTTATCCTTGATAAACGAATGGCGCATTCCTTGGGTTGGGTAGGTCAAGAGGAAGAGAGTTGGTGGAAAAGTCGGGATAGTTGTAGGAGAATATCGGTTGGGTTGACATATTTAGGAGTTGTGAGTGGATTGTGAGATACCACCCTCTTTTGTGGATTGCTAGCCTTAGCTCGGAGGTGACTGGTTGTTGAGATTTAGAACAGTCAGTCTATGGTTGGGTGGAATGTCCATACCAAGCAGTTGCTTGCATGATTCTTGTTTAAGATAAGTGTTTAATCTTGTACTGAGTTATTTACATGTATTATTGTTGTACATGAGCTCTACGTGAATGAGAATGACTTATATGTTGTTGTAATGAACGGTTTATTTGTATGTCTTGTTGATTATTATCTAATAGATGGATAAATAATCTAAGTGTTGAAACTTTTCGGGTGAACTCATGACAGAAATAATTATGATACATTATGGGAACACAATTGTACATAATTTCATGGATCTTGTTAATTATTTTAGCCTAACAAATTTTGTTGGCTACAAATTTTGCAGAATTAGAGATACAAAAAGAAACTTAGTTATTATATGAGGACTAAAGTCATGGAAGATGCGCAAGGGCCTTACATCCATGAGGAAGAGTTCAGAGGTCTGCATATTATCATGGGGAATGTTGAGACAGAGTCAAATGGAAGAAGAGATAGGCAAGATCATGTCACTATGATAATTCTCCATAGGGAAGTGCAAAGTTATAGGGATGATAATGAAAGGATTATGAAGTCTCAGGAAGAGATACTTCAGAGCTTGAACATGTTAAATAAGCAATTTAACAAAGATTCTGGCACCAAGGAAGCATCTAATGCTAGACAAGTATCAACATCTAGATCCCATGGAAAAAGGGATGATCATGGAAATGATAGGAAGTCAAGAAGCATGACCAGGCTCCATCATTCTCCAAGGTTGTCCACTAGAAAAAATCATTCAAGTTCAGGACCAGGAACAACCCAAGTGTGTCTCCTATTTAGAAGTAAAGAAGAAGGCCTGAGGCAGACATCTTGCAAGGTGAACTCAAGAAAATAAATACACCTACTTTCAATGGTGAGCACGGGAAAGGGGAAGAGGCAGAGGCTTGATTGTTGGAAATGAAGAAATATTTCTAGCTACATGACTACTCATCCCGGGTAGAAGCTAGGATTTCCACCTACCACTTGCAAGGAAAGGCAGCCATGTGGTGGGATCAACTTAAACAAGCCAAGAACCTCGATGAGAAGATAATCTCACGGAGGCAATTCAAAGGATATTTCCAAGAGAAATATTTGTCCAAGCAGTACGATGAGAGAAATATGAAGGAGTAGTTTGAACTCAAGTTGGGAACCATGACAATGGAGGAATATGAGAAGTGGTTCTTTGAATTGTTGAAGTATGTTGACTTCATCAAGGATGAGAAGGTTAAAATCCAAAGGTTTCTAAGTGGGTTACCCTCCTTATATAGCGACAAGATTAAATACGACAACCCCAAGACCTTGGAGGAAACCATAAGGAGAGTAAGGCACCTTTATGAGAAAATCAAAGGAAGGTCAGTGCTCCAAAAGACTTGCAATGACATCATGAAAGAGAAAAAGGATGAAAGGAAAAAATGTTTTAATCCACCCTTTTTCATAAATAACTCTCAATAAAATCAGCAAGGCCAAGCAACCCAAAATGATCAAAAGAATGCAAATTCATTTGGAAAAAGGCCAAGGCGGCAGCTTTTTCAATGTTGGGGGTGTGAAGGGAATCATGTATATAAGGAATCCCTTCATAAATGAGAAATAATGAGGATGTCCACAACATTTAGGAGGCTGAAACAGTGGGAGACGTGGGAGGAAGTATGCCAAGGATTTATGAAACCTTGGACAACAACCATGATCGAAGTTGAATGTAAGATTGATAACCATCCCATAGAAATTCTAATTGATTTTAGAGATAGACTTAGTTACATAAATGATAACATTGTTGAAAGATTTCACTTGAAAAGGAGTAAGCATAACAAATCTTGGTTAGTTTAGTTATCCACGGGGGCTAAGAGAAAGATTAATGAGTTGGTTAAATATTGTCAAATAGACATGAATGGACTCAACACAAAGGTAGATGTAAACATCATACCAATGGGTTCGTATGACTGTCTAATTGGCATGGATTGGTTGGAAAAGAATAATGTTTTCCTAGACTGTTACAACAAGGCAATCACATGTCTCTATGAGGAAGGGCAGCAAGGAAAGATTCAAGGCATTCCAAGAGTTGTAGTTGTTAGAGAGATTTTAGCTATGTAGTCGAAGAAGAGCTTCAGGAAGGGATGTCAGGTGTTTGCATCCCATATGGAGTAGGTAGCCAAAGATAAAGTGGAAAGAATTTAAGACCATTCGGTCTTGACGGATTTTGAAGATGTTTTTATAGAAATCTCGGGATTTCCACCAACGAGAGACATTGATTTCTCTATCAATTTGGTGCCAGGAGATGCCCCAGTGTCTAAGACACCATAAAGAATGGGTACACCATAATTGAGGGAATTTCATATGCAACTTGAAGAGTTGTTAAAAAAGGGGTATATACGCCCAAGTGTGTCACCTTGGGGAGACTCAGTTCTATTTGTGAATAAGAAGGATGGAATCTTAAGTCTATGTATTGATTTCAGGGAACTTAATAAGGTTACCATAAAGAATAAGTATCCTTTACCCAGAATTGATGATTTGTTTGATCAGTTGAAAGGTGCAAGAATATTTTCAAAGATTGACTTGAGATCACGTTATCATCAAGTAAGGATAAGGGAAGAAGACATCATCAAGACAACATTCAAAACAAGATATGGGAATTATGAGTTCATAGTAGTGCCATTTGGACTATCAAATGACCCAACATTTTTTATGTGTTTGATGAATGGAGTGTTCAGGGAGTACCTGGACAAGTTTGTGATTGTGTTCTTAGATTATATACTCATCTATTCCAAATCAGAAGAGGAACATGAGAAACATTTAAGAATGATGTTACAAGTTTTGAGAGAGCACAGATTATATGCTAAGCTAAGTAAGTGCATCTTTTACCAAAAAAAGATTCACTACTTGGGGCATATAATATCAACAGTAGGGATAGAAGTTTATCCTGAGAAGATAGAGACTATTAGAGGATGGCTAGTGCCAAATATTGTGACAGAGTTCAGATCATTCATGGGTCTTTCCGGTTATTACCGAAGATTCATAAAAGGATTTTTAAAGATTGCAAGTTCAATCACTTCTTTGCAAAAGAAGGGTGTGAAGTTCGAATGGACTTCCAAGTGTGAAGAGATTTTTCAACAGTTGAAAATAATATTGACAAGTGCTCCAATATTGAAGATTGCATATCCAAAGGAAGATTTTGTTGTGTGCACCAATGCATGCAAGGAAGGGCTTGGTGGAGTCCTTAGTCAAAAGGATCATGTGGTATGCTATGGTTCTAGAAAATTAAAAGAGCATGAGAGGAATTATTCTACCCATGACTTGGAGTTAGAATTGATTGTACATGCATTGAAAATGTGGAGGCATTACCTTTTGGGTAAGAAATTCGAGCTAAGGATAGACCATTGTGGTCTAAAGCATTTGTTTGGACAGTCAACACTAAATACTAGGAAAACTAGATGGCTCAAATTTCTAAGTGAATGTGACTTTGAAATTAAGCACATAAAGGGCAATCAAAATCAAGTGGTGGATGCACTCAGCAGAAGAGCTCATGAAGTGTGTATTTCAGCCATTAGCATGTACGGGATAGATATGAAAGACAAAAATGTTGCAATGGCAAATTCAGATCAGAATTATTTAAAAATAAAAGAGACATTACAGCAAGGAAATATTCAGTGGAAAATTAATTATTATGAGCTAAAACAAGATGGAATTTTCATGTACAAAGGTAAGGTGTATGTGTCGAATTCCAACTAACTGAAAAATGCAGTGTTGAAGGAGATGCATAATGTGTCATATGCAAAGCACCCATGATATCAAAAAACAATTGCAGCAGTAAGAAGCCAATATTTTTTGCCAGGAATGAAGAAAGAAGTGGATAATTACATAGCAAGATGTATGGAATGACAAAAATTAAAGACAGAACATAAACACCCAACAGGTTTGCTATAGCCATTGTACATTCTGGAGTGGAAGTGGGAAGTTGTCACGGTTGATTTTATTACTAAGCTTCCCATAACAGTAAAGCAACATGATTCCATCATGGTCGTGGTGGACAAATTGACTAAATCATCACACTTTATTCCAATAAAGACTACACACAAGGCAGCAAATATTGCAAATATTTATATGAGAGAAGTTGTTAGGCTACATGGAGTGTCTAAGGAAATAGTTTCAGACAGAGATCCAAAATTTACTTCCAATTTTTGGAAGGGTTTTTTCAAGGGATTTGGGACAAATTTAAATCTTAGTACAGCATATCATCCAGAATCCAATGGGAAAACAGAAAGTACTAACAGGATAATCGAGGACATTCTTAGAATGTATGTGATGGATTAGCCATGAAAGTGGGAAGGTTATATTCATTTAGTTGAATTTTCCTACGACAATGGGTGTCATGCCTCCTTGAAAATGAGTCCATTTGAGGCATTGTATGGCAGGAAATGTAACACCCCATTAGGTTGGGATAATCCAACAGACAGAGCAGTTGTTGGCCAGAATTGCTCAAAGAAATGGAAGATCATATGGCAAGGATTAAGAAGAATTTGAAGGTTGCCCAGGATAGGCAGAAAATTTATGCAGACAATAACTAATTTTTCAGATATTTTAAAGTGGGAGAACATGTTTTTTTGAAAGCGAAGGCAAAGAGAAGTTCACTAAGATTAGGAAGCATCCTGAATTTGGCAGCAAGTTATTGTGGTCCTTTTGAAATATTAGAAAAGATAGGGCTAGTTGTATACATGCATGCCTTACTTGCGTCAATGTGTATTCATAATGTATTCCATATATCATTACTTAAAAAGTACGTATCTGATGCTAATCATGTAATTTATTGGAATGTGAACCAAGTGGAGCACGAAGGGGATTTTCGGGTGGAACCAGTATGCATCATGGACTGGAAGGTAAAAGTGCTCAGGAACAAATCCATAGGGTTGGTAAAGGTTCAATCGACATGTTACGGTCCTAAAGATGCTATATGGGAGCATGGAGAAAACATGCGGGCATAATACCCACAAATTTTTGACAGTTTTGAGGAGGACATAATGCAAGACTCCATTTTGAGAAACTAGAGTTATGCAACCACATCTCAGAGTCTTGGCCAATTACACTGGGTACCTTGATAAATGAATGCCACATTCCTTGGGATAGCCCTGATAAATGGATGGTGCATCCCTTGGGTATCCATGATAAATGAATGGTGCATTCCTTGGGTTGGCGAGTTGAGAGGAACATGAGATTTTGGTTGGAGTTGTTGTTGGATTTGTTAAATTGAAGAAATTTTATTTCTAAGTATTGTGATGTAAATTTGCATATATGTATATTGGCATAGAGTGCACCAAGGGCAGTGCACAATTGTAGGGGAGGGGGAATGTAACATCCCCATTATAATCCCTAGTTTGATTAATGCTTATGTAGATATAATATGTGGCTACGTCCAAGCGATGTAATACGTGAATTGTATTTCAATGTTTTAATAATAAAATGTGATGCCAGATGCTAAGGGGACATGGTCAAGAGATGGGGGTTGAATTAATCCAAAATAGAGGGGAGTGTTTAGGATAATGGCCAAGAGGAGTCCAAGGGGGGAATTAGCCATGTTTATGGATTTAACATGTTTAGCTAAATCTGATATTGTATATGAACCTTCCCATTTATGATTAAGTGTTTCCAAATCCAATCATTGAATACATGTAAGAGGGTGGGTGTGAGTGGTTACATCCTGAAGTTATTGGGCACATGGGGGTTGAGTACAATCAGCTTGGGGAAGAGTATGAGTCAATAAAGGCAAGAAAAAGAGACGAATCTTGTATGGGTTGAGACAAAAGTAACAACAGTTAGAATAGTTTGGGAAGTAAGTCAAGTTTGTGCATGGAATGGGGATAGGGAGAATAAAATAGAGCTTGGAGATGGTGTGGTCGTAGGAGGGAAAAGTCTGGAGTGTAAATGGAGTGTAATTGGAGTGAATTGGAGCTAGAGAACTAAAGATCCTGGTTGTCAGACTGGAAGAGTGAACTCCTGCGTGAATTGCACTAAAACAACAAGTGGTTGTTGTTGGTTTGATGGTAGTTTTCCTAGCATCAATTTCCATTGAATTCTTAGCTGAGATATTCCTAGATACATGTTCCAGAGAGACCCTAATAAACGAATGGCACATTCCTTGGGTTATCCCTGATAAATGAATGTCATATCCCTTGGGTTAACCCTGATAAACGGATGGTTCATCCCTTGGGTTATCCCTAATAAATGGATGGCACATCCCTTGGGTTATCCTTGATTAACGAATGGTGCATTCGTTGGGTTGGGCAGGTCAAGAGGAAGAGAGTTGGTGGAAAATTCGAAATAGTTGTAGGATAATATCAGTTGGGTTGAGAGATTTATGAGTTGTAAGTGGACTGTGAGAGACCACCCTCTTTTGTGGATTGCTAACCTCGGCACAAGGGTGATTGGTTGTGAGATTTGGAACAGACAGTCTATGGTTGGGTGGAACATTTGTCCCAAGCAGTTGGTGTATGATTCTTATTTAAGATAAGTGTTTAATCTTGTATTGATTTATTTACATGTGTTATTGTTGTGCATGAATTCCACGTGAATGAGAATGACTTATATTTTGTTGTAATGAACGGTTTATTTGTATCTCTTGTTTATTATTATCATGCTTCAGATGCATATGTTTTATGGTTATTTTTGTAGCTAAATATGTTATAAATTGTATTTGTAGGCTATGGGAAAACAGATAACAACAAAAGAATGGCTTTAATTAGCAAAAGTTTTGTGTTATGTGTATTATGCACGTATTGTTGCCTAGTTGGAGGATAGGTATGTTACAAATTGGTATCAGAGTTGATGAAGAGAAAGTTTTATCTGATGTGACCCAGCCATGGTGGTTGGAAACGTTACACAACATAAGTTTTTCATTCTTCATGGACAACCATGGGGGGTATTGTTATTGATCACTACCACTAGCCAAATAGAATATTTGGTGTTTTGGTGGGAATACGGGTTAACTCCATTCATATTTATGCTCAATCGAAGGCTTCATACTTCATCCTTGAATTTATCGGGCCATGTATCCTCTGTATGCTTCATGACTATTGAATCTATTGGTATTCACATAACTTCTAGCTCACTTTTATGTGAGGCATGCCACCCCTACAACATGGCTAATTCTTTGCAATGAAAGAGCCTTTGAATCCTTGGAATTATAGGCATGTGCCTCAATATATTATGAGGAGGAACATGTGCCTCGCCCTTGTTTTTTTATTTATGGTACATGTCATGCCCACATTATGGACATATGTCTTTGTCCGCATATTTGTTTATGTATAGAATACAATCATTCAGACATGCATGGTATGATATGTACTCAACACCCAACATTTTTAGAATTTTCTTTGCCTCTGCACAACTATCGGGAAAGTGATTATCACTCGGAGTACCTTATTTTTGAATAACCTGTAATTAGTGGGCAATAGAAATTTACATTGTCCTTAAGCATGAATAAAATCAACCCTTTTCTTACTTCATTGTGTGACAAAATTCCTTAAAACTTTAGGGGAATTAATGGTTAGTTACCTCAAAAGTGTCATGAAACACGTGTTTGACATACCATACATTTATTTCAAGTTGTATAGTAACATGGTTGTCCCTAGTTGGGTAGACCTTGCAGACTCGTGTACTGGACCAAATAGAGGAGTGGTGGAAGCAAATTTCAGGCTTCCGTAGAAGGTATCTACAACATCAGCGCCATCCCCTGGTTCATTTTGTTGGAATGCATCTAACAACATTCCCTCCATGGCATGGGTATCCTATAACAAATCATCCATACCAACCTCTATATCATTACCTTCATCCCCAACATGTGAAGAACTAGTGCTATTGTCGAGGTTTTGAATTGGTGACTCATGATGTAGTGGGAATTGAATAGGTGATTGTTTCAACCATTCTCGATATGCTTCCTCTCCAATCTCTTTTTATTTAGTAGCAAGCTCACAACTTGACATCATAGTGGGGTGCAGCGGTAGATGGTAGATAGGTCACTCATCATTAGGATCCTTATTGTAAAAATATTGAACATTACATTGATAACATTAGTAACACAGTGATTTTAATATGTTTAAACATTATACCAAACACTTATTAGAAGCATGGAAAAAAAAATTGCAATAATAAACATGAAACCAACCCCTTTATAAAACAAATGTCGAATTAAGCAATGCATTTGCATTAGTTCCATTGAAAATCCAAAAATACAATTACTCAAACATATTTTTCTTATGCCCTACGGGGTTCTCTACATAAAAGAGATCAAATTCACGGTGTAATACCGTTGACCC
>SNQJ01S0091469.1:32230-50626 GCA_010110895.2 Picea sitchensis | reverse complement strand
AAATCATTTATGTCCCTACGCATTTCTTCACCTTCATCAAGTGTCCAAGTAGGATTGTTTGGAGGCTTATTTGGTGTAGAAGTTCCCTTTTTGGGTGGCATGTTGGCCAAGTATCACTTTTGAACCTTGATTTTGAGGTGGTTCTTCTAGACAATCTTTCGTCTATTGTATCTCCCAATTTTCATCCCTTCTAGGTATGAAACTTTATTTTATGTAGTTCTCTGATATTTCTTCTCTGCAATGCCATAGTTCTGATCACAATTGGATGTGCCAAGTGGAATTTACGATAACTTCCCCACAACTTGCTGATTTTTGGCCTTTCCAAGATATCTCACTTGTATAGCGTGCCCCGCACAAAATAATTGATATAAAATTCTGAAACTCATACCATAAATACTATAGACTATCAAAGATCCAATGAAACTAGTCCCACTCAATTTGGATACTCTAGGAAGAAGTTATGATTGTTTTACCTGGAAGACCTTCTTGAGACTAGTCAATAGGACTAGTCAGATACCCTATCTTACATAGGGTGTATCTACAAATTTAAGATGATCCAGAAGCTTAAATTTTTACCATAGATACCTTACTAATTTCTGTGAATATCCTCTAGATTTCAAGGTCTGAAACATTACAGAAAATATTTTATAGAGAAAATTCTGCAATAACTCAATTCAGGATGAGTCCCAAACCCTATCTTGTATAGGTTGTATCTTTGAAAGTATAAGGCCTCAGAAGCTGAAATTTGAACCCAACATACCTTGATCCATCTACTAAATATCCTCCAAGCCTTTCTTTCTGAAACATTGTAGAAAAAAGTTATAGCGAAAATTCCAAGTTGTATTAGATGTAGCAGCGAAACCCCAAGACCTTAAGCTCTGATACCATATGTTAAGAACCAAATATCAATATAGCATAGAAAAACCTCAGAAAAAGTACTCATCACCTTAAAAAAGAGATAATTTCAGATAATAAGCCTCTTCGAGGGGGCAACCTCATTTTACCCCACTTAAACGTTCAAGTACAAGATGATTCAAAATGAAAATGTCTCCTTGGTATATATAGGAGACTAGGAGGTATAATTACAACTAATGGCCTAAAGTCAACATAAATAAAATAAAATTACTAATATAATATGCCCCAATTAAGGGGTAACGAGCCAATATTAGGGCTTAACATCCCTAGAGCATAAAACCTCATATTGTCACCCACATCTCATTCTAAGGACAATTGAGAGTTGTGATCATAAATGATGGCCAAAGATAAGATAAAATTACTCCATTCAAGTTAAAATAAGAGTTTGACAACTTTAGATGCACCAATAGTGTTGTGTCAAGTTACGAATACTAGCTTCTTTGAGAATTTGTATAGTACTTCAAAGATTCAATCGTGTTTTCATTGGGTGGTAGGATAACCACTAACAAAATCCATGAAGGGAATTGGCAATTATTGTTACAACCCAAGCCATGATAGGTAGTTGTTGGAATGGGCAATGGTTGTGAAAACATCATGCTATTTAGTTGGTGGATATTTTAGTTTGTCTTACCAGAGACTCTTGTGCTCCTTTTTTCTAACCAACAAGAGTGTTAAGTGAGGGTTTTCCTCTATGATCTAGAAACAAACAATATTCCTTATGCAAATACTGTAAATGTATTGATCAAGTGTGTTGGCACATGTAACATGATTATCCACCATGAAAATAAATTATGAATTGTCATGTATAAAAGTCGAGTTGAATGTCTAGTTTGAGTGGAAAACTCAACTTGCAAAAGGTCAAGCTTCATCTCTAGTTTTAGTTGTCAAACTCAAGTTGTAAAAGTCAAATTTCTTGTCTAGTTCGAGTTGTCAAATCCAAGTTGACAAGTCATGTTGCATGTCGAGTTACATGCATGTCAAGTTTCATGCATGCATGTCAATTTGCATTGCATGCATGTCTAGTTAAATGTCAAGTTGCATGTCTAGTTGCATGTCTAGTTGCATGTTGAGTTGGCATGCCATGAAACATCAAGTCTCAAGGACGAGTTGCCATAACATGAAAAGTTTAGTTACAAGTCTAGTTGAGTTGGGAAGTCAAGTCCAAAAGGTGAGTTGTAATGGAATGCATTCTCTCGCTAATTTGAGTTAACACCTCACTCCTTCCTATGCCTACTATATACATAATTTGACCCTCATTCTTCACACAGTTGTTATGCAATGTAAGAGCGAAAGGGAAAAGGAAGCGAAGGAGTTAAGAATTTAGGTGAAAACAAATCTTCTTTCTTCTTAAGCCCATAGTAGGCATATTGATGTCAAAAGTTGCATAACACTCAACTTCATAGTGAAATGAGCTCATCAAGGATAAATGAGGAAAGATTTAAATATTTAGGTTCATGGGATACTTCATACTAAAAACGGACAACCATTAATCTCAAAATGATTTCCTATATCATGATTGATCTTAATCTATACTAAAAAACAAAAGATACTTAAACAACATATACTAATCCTTTATTTTCTATCTCTATATACAATGCATTCATTACATCATTTTTGTGAATTTCGATACGAGATGTGGTAGTGATCTTAACAACATCTAAAATTTCAAAATTTGTGTGATGCACAATTTTGTTTGTATAGAAGAGAGGTTTAGGGAATGTTCCCTTATTGTATTGTTCTTCTACTTTAGTACTTCCAAATTCAAGATGAACATAACCTAGGTTTAGGGAGTGATATATAAATTGCTAATTGAACAAACGATCATCAGAATCAAATTCTCTACTCTAGTTGAACCCAACTTCTTCATCATCAATGAATGTATCTATGATATTATCATCACAAGGTAGAATAGAGTTTTTCCTATATCCATATCTTGGATGGATACCATGTAAATAATCATAAAGAGAATCATCGAAATAAAATCCATTTTTCATAATGGTTATCAACAAAAATTCCTAGTGAATGGATACAAGAAAGAGACAGAGAGAAGAACAATAAATAATCCAGCAGTTTTGCATACAAAATGCAGTATTATGCATGATTATTTCAACAAATCAAAGATTATAAGAAGATGATTTTCTTTCAAATGAATTGACAATGGAAACAAGGGTATGCAACTGCATTGTTTATAGAAATTTTCATCATGGAATAAGGAATCATGTGCTTACTATTCTGACCCAAAACAGGGTATTTCTTGGCAGTATGCTTCAGTTGCAGTGCCAAGAATATTCACTTAGTATATTTCTAGCACTGTTCAACATTTCTTATAGCATATTTAGGACATAATTAATGGGAGCAACGTGCAGGAAGAAATGGTTGTCATTAATACATTGGATGAAGATCCAAAAACACATAAACAAGGTCTAATTACCTTTAGAAGTGTCCAAGCATGATTTTATTGGTGTAACGCCCTTGCTTGAAAGGATATTATTTGGTTCTCATGGAGAAGAATCGTTTCATGTATTAATGAGCACCCCACTATATTGGCATCCAAATCCACTTTTGGAGGAGCTTCTAGCCTAGAAGTAACATGTGACAAAAACACTCTTGTAAGGTTGGTTAAGAGGAACAAGGGAACAAAATACACATTTCTATAAAACGGAATGAAATCTATGTTTCTATAATCTCTAAAACCAACTATTCATTGGAAAATAAATTTATTGATATAGTTAATGGAGCTCTTCTGCCTTAGGGGTGCTAGGTCTCCTTAATGTTGCAAGATCAATTTTAATATGAGCTTCATGTTAATGAAAAAGTCATTAGTTAATTGAGATAAAATATGTTATTTTGAATGAAAATATAATATACAAGTTTCTATTATAAATTAAAAGCTAGGTTACAAGTTGTTAGAAATAATAAATTTAAGTTAAAAAAACTAATAAAATCAAACAATGTGAAACAAAATAAATGTAGTTGTACATTATCAAAATAATTATCCAATGCAAGCTTTGTATAAATAGACTGAAGTAAAATAATCATAAAAAAATGAAAGCTTATGAAAACAAAAGTGTAAACAAGGTGATATATCATAAAATAGAAAGAGAAGTAACAGATATGCCTAGAAACAAAGTCTTTATTAGTAGATGTTAAGACAACCAAAATACATAATCCTAAGACACAGACTATGTGATTCCATTAGACACAGACTCAATCCTAAGGCCTACTAAGGAGAACAAACAACACATGCTAATTAATCTAGGAGTCAAGCATGAAAACAAACCTTCTCACAAAAAAGTGCTAGTTGGTGATGGAATCCAACATCACAAGATTGATGCACGAATGGGTTGAGTTTCGGCGGGTGGGAAAGTTATGTTGATAACCTTCTTAACGAACTAACTCCCTTGTGCAAGCTACCTCACCGAGAAGTAGGAAACCCTCCAAGGAGTTCGAGTGAGTCTAGCCAATGTCGATCCCAAGTACAACACCACCTTCATTATGTTGTCACCTTCGGTACGAATTCTAAAATATTATGGCCTCTGTGGTACCACCTACTATACCAAAGCAGAGGGGGGAGAGTTGAAAGTCTGATTTACATGCAAGGCCAGGGTAACTAATCACGAGACCACTTTGAAAGATTCCTCATAGATATGGGTTCCTCCCAATTGATCCCTGTAATACGTGCAACCACTACCCCAAGACCAACAAAGTAGGGTTGATTACTCTGTCGGCCCCAATGCGACCTCGTGCTTGACCCTTATGTTAGAAGGGATTCCCAAAGTCATTGATATAGAAACTGGATTTCACTCCCTAACTCAAAGCTCTATGTTTTTTTAGCATCTTTGGAAAGTTATTCTCACAATCCTATTCCAAATCTCTACACCTAAGCTAAGATGGGTTTGAAGAGACCTAGAAAAGTTGCTAGATAAATTTTAATTAGTGCTTGATTTCAGGTTGTTATTACTCAAAGGAGTGGTCATGAAACTGATGGAATTTTGACTCAACTCTTTAAACCATGCAAGAAGAAAATGAAATGAAATAATTTCAACTTCGATGAAAACTAGCTATGGGAAAGAGAAATAGGTTTCAAGCAAAGAAATAACTTCTTGATTGATTATTGTGTGTGCACTGCTAATGAAAAAAAGTATGATCTAATTATCCAGATAAATGGAAGCATTATTGCAATATATTTCAACCCATTTCATTTTGATACAGAGCAATCAAAAATACCATTAAAATATAAAAATATTAAAATGGAAATTCACATTGAAAGAAAACAATAGTCATGAGGATAAAACCATAAGGTTCTTGTCTAATTAGGATATTTTCCCCCTCCATCCTAGGAGGGTACTAGTTAATAATTTTCCCTATAGAAAACATAAGGTTTAATATTGTATGAAGATTCAAGACATTTGTTTTTTTCTCTACATCGACTATGATTATGTGTTTCAATAGAAACTTCACATTATTGGCAGTGGAGGGCGATGCTCCTTAACAATCTTAACTAAATCACAATCTAAGATGCAGGGGTTGCAACAATCTAAATATGATCCTAACTAATATGAAGGGGTTGTCGAATATCTAACTAAGATGCAAGGGTTGCAACAATATGAATATGCTCCCCAACACATGGCAGTGGCTAGGGAGCATGCATCCCTAATGCATTTTTCAAGGTCTTATGATTAAGTTAAATGTCTCCTTACATTGTTGAGGGTATTGGAATGTTTTTTAATTTTTTCTAGTGGTTTGATGTAATTTTGTACTTAGTGTCATAATGATGATCACTTTTCTACTTTTCTTTTTACCTTTAATTTCTTTAAAAGAAATTGTGCTACCCTTATTTTTGCAAGTTTCCCTTTTAGTTTTTGTTTTCTTCCTATGAGAGAGTGTATTGAATTTCCATTTCCTTAAATTCTATATTTGTTTCTAAATGGATAATCAAACTAAAATCTAAATCTAAAGTTTAGTATCTTTAGCTTCCAATTTACTTCTTAGCACCTATCAATTATTTTACATTATATCAAGAAATTTTTGTGTTGTGTTCTTTTGGTTTTCATAGGGGGCATTGTTTTTTCAATTTTTGACAGAGAGAATATATTTTAAACAAAATTTGCTAAGAAAGTGGTAGAATTTATATATAATTAAACTTCTAGACAATTCATATTTTATTTTAGAAATTTCAAGGTTGCATGCTACTAATTGATATTATCATTATTGTACATTTCCTTCAAATGTAGCTAAGTGTGATCTTATTTTGTAGTCAAGCACTACTCGATCTTTGAAATATTATGGCATCAATTCTCTGTAGAAATGGAATGTGAGTAGAAGGGGGTGTGGTTGTAAAATATGTCTATCATTGTACATTTTGCAATTGAAATCCTCGAAGAATACACTATATTGTATTAAATTAATATTAATATATGGTTTAATTTCTAATTGAAGTACATATTCATTGAACATGTCCATTTTTTCCTCTAATGCAAAAGTTGTGTGTTTGGGGGATACATACCTCACTCTAGATAGATATGTCTACATGTAATGAAATGATGGGTTCGAGAACACCCTATTTTTGTTGTTCACTGATTTTTATGATGGGTTCAAGAACACCCTATTATTGTTGTTGTTCTTTGATTTTAGGTCAGGTAGATACCATTAATTAGTATTATTATTATACATTAGGAAAAAATGGGTGATGGGGAAAGGATATCGAGTAAATTGTCTTAGATATTAGGGGGTTGGAATTTATCTCTGTTGATTCAGTAGATAGATTAAGGGGCTTATTACTAGGTGGAGGAAAATATATTTAAGTCTATTTATATCTATTTTACTTTACTATGGTATAGGTGTGGACCTTTTCTCTAGGAGTTAGGGGATTTTTTCATAGTTTTGAATATATATGGATCCTATAAATATAGATATTGTTTTTGGAAAGCTCTCTATGATCAAGAATTTTGAAGGAAGGGATCATAATTCCAAGAGGGGGTTTGAATTTCACTTAAAGTAGAGAGGAGATTTAGGGGAATGTAGCACACCTAGATCCTCCATTTAATGTTTTTCAAAAGGAAAATGGAGGATGTTGGGCTAGTTGATATTGAGTCCATCCAACTCACTCCAACTTGGAGGAGGAAGATTTTGTGATGCCACTCTTAGGGAACCAAAAAGTATTCAATTCAAATCAAATTTGAAGTCCATGAAGAAGGTAATTACAACTTGGTCCCATCAAAAAAAGGTTCAGGGTGATATAGAACTATATTTTGTTGAAATCAACGTTGAGGCCCTAATTTGTACTGAGATATATGGGTTTCCAATGATTTTCTTAAGGGTCAAATTAGGGAATTGGAACAAAAAAAAGGAATTTGGTTGTTGATGAGGAAAATACTAGAAGACTTAAAAGAAGATAAATGTGACTCTCAATAGAGATGAGAACACAAAATAATTCCACCAGTGTGTCAATCACAAGAAAAATTTAAATAAAATTTGGGAAACAAAAATGAAGATGGGACCTCAACTCATAGTTTTTTACGACCATCCATGTGAGAATTAAAGACACACAAAATGAGAATTGTCAAGGCTTGGTAGGGAGACTTACAACCATGTTGAATTGACTGTTGAATTGTTAGTGCTCACGGTGTTCCCTCGATCTCCTTCTCTAACATACCCTCCTCTTCAGCATGCCCTCCTCTCTCCAGCATGCTCTCCTCTCCTTCTCCTCGTGTTCCCTCCTCTCTCCATTTTGCCCTCGACCTCCTCCCCGTACGCAGATTTGAACTAGTGTTCCCTACTCTCTCTGGTGTGCCCTAGCCTCGACCTCCTTCTCCTCGCGTGTAGGATGAAATGTTTGCTGCTCCTCGCGCGCAGGTTGAAATGTTTGAAATGTTTGTTAATTTGAAATGTAAGTTTTGTTTTTTGTTTTTTTGTTTGGTATTTTTTTTTTTGTTTTTGTGTTTATTATATGTATATGTAATAATATATATAATTTATAAATTATAAATTATAAATCATATATAATATAATATTTAATTTATATTATGTATATTATATATAAATCAATCAAATAACTCAATCATGGCTAAGAAATTAAGTAAATCAACCATGTCTAAGTAATAGTAGATCAACTATTTTTTTCACCTTGATGATGACTAACTTCTAGTCCAAACCAATACTTGACAAGTAGGATGTCAACAAGGGGGGAATCATATGGAAAGGTCATTTCTCCACCCAACCAATGCAACCCTCTAAATTCAGTTCTACCCCCTAAGTAGGGGCTCAAGCTCAATGAAGGTGTAGGATAAAAAAATGAGTACTCAAACAGATCACTCAACTATATGATCATAAGTTCTTAGCCCATAAGACCTAAGCACTTATATAAATTAGAGTCTGGGTCCTAGTGCTTATCCCACAAGACCTAAAAGTAGTGTTTAATGCCTAATCCCTTATTATTTTGCTTTGAATGATGTTTTGGGCCAAAAAAATCATCCTTAATGCATCAAACCTTAAAATTAGGCTTGTATATCACTCATGGGACAAATTTATTATGAAGGTCTTGTGTTTGGTTAAGGCCCTATGATTTTCCCATGAGCCACAAAAGCAATGTATAGGACCTAAAATCCTATTTGTGTCCCTTTACCATGTCTTGAATGAAGAGACACATCCCTAATGTGGAAATCCTCAAATGTGCACCCATATGACACTTGTGTGTTAAAGAATCATTCCAAATTAATATCCTTTGTCATGATTGGGGGGGTTGTGCATAACCTACTAGCCTTAGAATTAACATATGGTTCCTAGGGAAATGGTTTTTGGCCTTGAACCATATACTTTGAAAGAAGTCCCATCATCAATGTGATAAGCCTCTGAATTGGGCCCATATCACAATACCAAGACAAAGATGTTAACATAAGGGTATTACATGTAGTCTAGTGTTGATGCATGGCCCATATACCTTAAATATAACATTTAGAACCCAAGCCCCTAACTTTTAGCACCAAGGAATTTCTTATGTTGAGAGGCCCATACTTGGTGAACCAAATATTAGAATATATCCCACTCTTGGGACATAATTACTTATATAAGGGATGTTTCATGGTCCAAGGACTTGTGCATGGTCGATGCAGTGCCTTAGATGTTTTGTATAGGGCTCAATCCCATATTCTATAGACTTGAACCATGATATTGGGTAATAGACGTGTTCATGGTTTTCAAAACCTTAGAATTGTATGTATACCACCCTTGGGAAATTGATACCTTATGAAAGGCATGTGTCATGGTTTAAGGTGATATGCATGGCCTACAAGTCATAGAAGCATCATTTAGGGCCTAAGACTCTTGATTTTTACCTTGAATGTTTTCATGGTAAAAATACAAGTCATTATCATCTCAAATAATTGTTTATGAGGGAGAATAGACATGCTCATGGTTTTAAAAACCTTAGAATTTTACATGTATACCACCCTTGGGAAATTGATACCTTACAAAAGTCATGCGTCATGGTTTAAGGTGATATGCATGGCCTACAAGACATAGAAGCATCATTTAGGGCCTAATCCCCTTGTTTTTTTACCTTGAATGTTATCATGGTAAAAATACAAGTCATCAGCATCTCAAATAATTGCTTAAATCTAGCATTTATAACCCAAAACCCTAACTTTTAGCACCAAGGAATTTCTAATGTTGATATGCCCATCCTTGGTGAACCAAATATTAGAATATATCCCACTCTTGGGATATAATTACTTCTATAAGGGATGTTCCATGGTCCAAGGACTTGTGCATTGTCCATGTGCCTTATATTTTTTTGTATAGGTCTCAATCCCTCCCATATCATCAAATCATGTGAATAGTCTATCCATGTGAAATTTCAGTGCATACATAAACAGTTTGTGAAAATTTCAATGTTGGCCCCATTCATGAGTACGAGTCACTAACATTGCCCATGTCTAGTCCTAGTACAATTTATTTTCATTGTTCCTTATAAATTTCGTTCGACACACATGTTCCTGCATCTAGAACCATATCATCACCCCTCCTCAAATGGACTGAAAATGACCTAAAAATGGTGACCAGTATTGGAAATACATGATAGAAGGGGGTGTTGGAAACACGGTAATCTTCACATGTGGTCATTTCTAGCTAAGAACCCTCTTTATTATATTTTTTTATATGACTAGGTAGGCCTAGTCACCCTCTTGGGGTGTGTTCTCTTGTTTACTAGACCCATAACCCCCTCTTGAAGGGATGCCTCACGCAATACTAAGTGACATTGATACAACACCATCTCGACATGCATGTTTTTATGGTGTTGATTAAACAATGAATGAAAGAGGGATTTTTCATCACAACTATGAAACACATACATTGTATATACAATGTAGAACCTGAAAGAAAAATGAAAAAAGTTCGATGCAAACTTAAAACTTGTGTCAACCAATTTGTGTACTTTGAAACAAAAATAGGGTTTATGGATTACATGATGAATTCATGATGGAAAAAAGTGGGTGTGTGAGTAAAAATTGAGTCCATAAACCCTCCCATATCGTTAAGTCATGTGAATACTCTATCCATGTCAAATTTCAGTGCATACAGAAATAGTTTGAAAATTTTTCAATGTTAGCCCCATTCACAGGTCATTGTTGCCCATGTCTAGTCCTAGTACAATTTATTTTCGTTGTTCATTTTAAAATTAATTTGACACACACGTTCCCACATATATTACTATAAGGACATTTCATAACATTGATAAACAAGTACTAGTTGATATAAATTGCACAAGATTCATCAGTTATTTCTTGTCCTTTTTTTTTCTCTGATCTAAGTACGTATTTGCTCCATAAATTAAAGACTATTAGTACAAAGTCATTATTTAAATATCAAATTTCCTCTAGCGCCTTCTTCTTTCCACCAAACGCATGGGCCTAATTGGCATGATTTTGGTTTTATACAACATAGGTGATGAAAATAAAGATCACGACCATGATGATGGGTATATTTTTGGGAGTTCCATGCACTGCGACATTAATCCAAGAAAGTTCGAACGAAACAAGGTTGGGATTGGATATATAGAGTGGGTGTGTGAGTCATATTTGAGTTTGGAAACCCTCCCATATCGTTAATGCATGCATATTTAAATATGACACTACCATGACACCATAATGATATTTAAATATGACACTACCATGAAACCATAATGATGCCATCGACAAATGCAATACTTAGCGACATTGATACAACACCATCTCGACATGCATATTTTTATGGTGTTGATTAAACAATGAATGAAAAGAGGTATTTTTCATCACAACTATGACAAACAAACATTGTATATACAATGTAGAACCTAAAAGAAAAATGAATAAAGGTTGATGTGAACTTAAAACTTATGTCAACCAATTTGTGTACTTTGAAACAAAAATAGGGTTTATGGTTTACATGATGAATTGATGATGGAAACAAGTGGGTGTGTGAGTCATATTTGAGTCCATAAACCCTCCCATATCATCAAGGCATGTGAATAGTCTATCCATGTCAAATTTTAGTGCATACAAAAATAGTTTGAAAAAATTTCAATGTTGGCCTCATTCACGGGTCATTGTTTCCCATGTCTAGTCCTAGTACAATGTATTTTCATTGTTCCTTTTAAAATCCGTTCGAGACACATGTTCTCACATATAGTACTACAAGGACATGTAATAATGTCGATAAACAAGTACTAGTTGATATAAATTGCACAAATTTCATCAGTTATTTCTTGTCTTTGTTTTTTTGTCTCATCTAAGTACTTCTTTGCTCCATAAATTAAAGACTATTAGTATGAAATAATTATTTAAATATGAAATTCCCTCTAACACCTTCTTCTTTCCACCAAACGCATGGGCCTAATTGGAATAATGTTTGTTTTGTACAACATAGGCGATGAAAATAAAGAGCATGACCATGATGATGGGTATATTGTTGGGAGTTCCATGCATGACATTAATCCCATGTTTTCAAATATTTCTAATGAAGATACTATAGAAATGACAAACATGTTCATCGAAACTTTGTTGATGCAATATTATGATAACAATGATGACATGTATGATCATGATGGTATAAAAATGAATGAGCTTCTCTTGGTTTCAAGAATGATTTATCCTCTACTGAACAAGTCCAACCACGTGAAGGTGGAAGCTAATATGGCCCCTCCCCTCCCTCTCACATCACTCTCAATTCCCTAATACCGAATCTATAAAATAGAAAATAATCGAAAGAAACATAGTAAGATTCATGCATAGAAACTACCAAAACAAAAATTAATGAAGGTAAATGAAATTATGGGTTTGTAAATCATATTTTTAGTTTACCACGTACTCAGCTAGTATGGTGACTATTTTCAGGTTTCACATAATAATTGATCAAGATGTAATAAAATAGGATATAAAAAATTCACATAAAAATTAAAAACATGTAATTAACCCATGACATAAGTAAAGAATTTTAAGAGAGTAATTGATACAAACTAAAATGTATAGTTATGTACCTGATCCAACTCAACATCTTTATCATCATTCTTATGAATCTTATTCTTCATCGAACTCGACATCTATATCATCATCTGGTTTAGAAATGGTGTTAAAACGATTGACGATATCATAATCATGGTCATCAATGTCATTTTCAAGCATATTTGCATCGACATCATCATCAAGAACTGCATTAATGTCTCCTACGCCTGGTTCATCTTCTCTATCTTCTTTGTCTATTGACCTGTGATCTTTTGACTCTGTCTGATCTAGCACATCATCTTCTTCTTCAATATAATATTCTTCATGTACATGAGTATACTTAACTGGCCTTCCTCTTGGATCATATCTAACAAAAAATGACAAATCCCTCTCACCTGGAACCTTCGCGTAAAAGACCTGTTCACATTGGCTTGGAAAAACATAGCGATCATGTCCTCTTTCAGACACCATTTTTTTAATCATCAAAATTCTATTGGTGTGTTGAATAACAGTTCTTTCCTCATCACGTTCATGCATTTGTAACCTATACACTTTGATGTCGAATAGAACTAATTTGAAGGAATTAAAGTCACACTCAATTATATCATTCAAATAACCATAGTATCTATTTTCATATTCTCGGGGATGTATGTCACTCCTAGAGGAAACATTTGTGACTTGGAATACTACAGTTATCCCTCTATCATAATTTTTCTCGATTTCATCCAACTTTTTGATGCAAAATTTATAGCCATTGCACCACATAGCCTTGTGGTGTTTCAACTACAATATGCCAAACATGTAAATGATGAATTTTCAATTAATAAACATATTTATATAACTTGGAAATTATCTATGAAAAATACATGCCTACAGTCACATTAATATAATATAAAATAATTGAATAAAATGTGAATTTTCTTGCTTGTCCATCTTTCAAATCATAAGCTAAATCAATTTCCCGTTGTGTAACATTGGAATCAATGTTACGACGAGCTTCTCTAACCAATTAAAATAGTTTTTTCCATGATAACCTATGGCCATGATGTTGTTTACATCTTTCAATCCATACATTCATCCATTCAAGATTGTTTGCAATGTATAAATGAAGTGCATCCCAATCTTGAGAAACTGAATCAAAAAATCATAATTCACCAAAACTAAATATTAGTTATAACCATGGTAAATATTAATAGTTCATGAAATAATAGATATTAATATATTAATGATTATGATCATATACATAAAAAAAAATAAATAAATTATAGGTATTAATATAAATCTCCAACTTTATACACTAGTGACTATCTGTTGTGCGCTAGGGTTAGGGTTGATTCATCCCTGGTGCACTTGGCCGCCCACGCAGGGGCACAATGATTACTAGAAAGGGAGGGTCACGAGGCTCCTCCTACAGTGAAGTGATAGTGCATGGAAGCAACAGAGGGGGTTCCAGGCACCCAACATTTGAGCCTCCACCAAATATTTGCTCGCAACTTATTTCCGAGGGCACATTCAAGGATAGAGAGATGGATATTGATTCAGGGAAAACACCAACTGTAACAAGTGTGGCACATCCATGGATACCTGGGAAATGAGTTCCCCAGGCACTGCAAGCCCCAAAATACATCATAAGCACACCCAAGATTGAGGAACAGAAGCAATACATGAGATACTATGCCTTAGTGGGGAAATTTTTAGGGCTCTAGCCCTTGGAATGGGAATTGGTAAAATGGATACACCAATGGTGGAATCCCAAAGGCCATTATGATCTACAGGTGGGTTCCAAGGGATTTTTCACCATAATCCTGCATAACCTAGAGGACATAAATCATGTTTTCGATGGACGGTCGTATTTCTTCAACTCGACAGGTCTCTTCTTGAGATTTTGGACTGAAAAATTCATCCCTGAAATGGAGGACTTCACACATGCCCCAATATGGATAAGGATCTACTCCTTACCACAAGAGTTCTAGCTAGAGGAGGTGTTGGCGAGCATTGGAAACACCATTGGAGTGTATGTTAAATCCTCGGAGGCTACCAAGCAACGAAGATACACCTCCTACACGCACATGTGTCTTTATCTGAACATTGCAAAGCTTCTACCAGGATCCATTTCTTTAGAATATCATGATGAGGACTAGTTGCAAACCATTGACTATGAGCAAATCCCATTCATATGCAGAAAGTGTCATGAGCATGGGCACCTTTTCAAGGATTTCCCCCTCAAATCACCAATCAAATATGGAAACCTGGAAGAAAACAAAAACAAATATGGATTTATCCAGGTACCAGGAAAGTGCAGACACGGAGGAAGACGATGAGTAGCCCAACCCAATAAGGAGTCGACCTCAAGCAACAAATTTGAGATTTTGCAACAACATCCAGAGAGTATGGAAGCCTCACAGGCCTCGTCTACAGAGAAAACACCTCAGAACCCAAAGAAAGGGAAAGAAAAGGAATCCCTAGGTTAGACCCAAACCATTCCTTCACCCAGCTCCAACACCATAGCCTTAGAACCCTCAGAAATTGAAGACGAGGATGCATAAATGGATCTAGATGAGCAAGACCTGGCAGGAGTTGACTTGGAGTATCTAGAACATGCCTATCGGCACTAGAAACTATATACCATTCCTCTCGACCAGCTGAGAAAATTCCACAATATATTCCTCAACTCCTCAGTAGGCTCCAAAACTAGATCTAGTGCGGGCTTAGGAATATAAGGAAACACGCAGAAACAACAACGCAAATCTCAGAAAGATGAAAAGAAAAGAGGAAGAAAATCAAGCAGCAAGCTCATCAAGCTCATCCAAGAGATAGAGAAATTTATGGTTAACTCAAGTCATATGCATCTCATATCTGACAGCTTTCCCCCCTACCCTCCCCATCCTCATCATGAAGATCATCTCTTGGAATATAAGGGGACTCAACGGTCGTAGTAAGAAGAAGTTACTACGGGACATGATCATAGCAGAAAAACCAGACATAATGATTCTCCAAGAAACAAAATGTGCAACCAAAGAAATGTACAAGCTTCTCCCGAGTTGTTGGAAGAAAGGGAAAGGTATCTACACGGCGGCCACGGGTGTAGCAGGGGGACTGGCACTTCTTTGGAACCCAAGCTTAGTCACCCTGTAAAAAATTTCACAACCAAATGGTCCATATCTGTTGCCTACCGACTCATTGGCTCTAATAAACCTGGCTACCTAAAAAACATCTAAGGACTAGCCACTTCAAGGGATAAACATGCCTTCTTAAGAATTCTGGAGAACCTGGCCACCCTTACTGGGGGAAACAGGTGGATCCTGGGAGGGGATTTCAACATGATTTTCAATCTGGATGAGAAGAGAGGAGGAATGCATCATCTTGAAGCAGAGTCAGGGGACTTTCAGAGTCTAATTGATAACCTAGGCCTCATTGACATAGACACCTCCAATGGTACCTTCACCTAGATGAATCGATGAGCTGGTTCTCATCAGATAGCTTGCAGGATGGAACGCTTACTTCTCTCTGATTCTCTCATGTTGGAAGGCATAGCTTTGGAAGACCGCATCCTCGATATACATGGGTCAGATCACTGGACTATCCAAATTTGGCTGGAAATTCCTGCAACTCCAGGACGAAAACCCTTCAGGCTGGAGCAGTTTTGGCTCAATCACCTAGAATTTCAACAAAACGCCCACACTTGGTGGAGGGAGGCAGCAGTTCCACACGGCTCCAGGATGTATAGGTTCCAGTAAAAACTCAAAAACTTCAAATAGAAGCTCAAGAACTAGAACAAACAAACCTTCGGCAATATGTTTGAGGCTCAAAATCAACTAACGGACCAAATGGGGACCATACAAAGCCAAATCCGGGAGCTGGGCTTATTTGAGGACCTTAAAACATAGGAAGTGGCAGTAAGCCAAAAATTATAGGAAAGAAAGGCCCAAGAAGAGATCTTGTGGAGACAAAAGTCATGCATCCAATGGATCAAGGAGGGAGACAGGAACACCAAGTTATTTCATAGGTATACTATTCAAAGGAGGCTTGCCAATCACATCACTCAGTTACTCACAGAAAATGGGCAAACCCTTCACACCCATGAGGATCTGGAAGAGGAGTCGATCACCTATTATCAAAATCTCTTGACAGAGCCCCTGAGGGACATATCAGAATCCATCGCCTAGGTCACGTAGCACATACCCTCTCTAATCACAGGGGAATAGAACACGGCCCTGGTACGGCCCATCACGCTCGAGGAAGTATATCAAGCTCTCGAGGATACCCAAAAGGTAAAGCCTTGGGACTAGATGGATTCACTACAGATTTATTTCATCATTGTCGGCAAATGATCAGAGAGGAGTTGTGGGAGATCATCAAAGACTCTAAACTCTCAGGTCAAGTCCTCCCTGCCCTTAATGCTACTTTCCTCACCCTTATTCCCAAAGAAGAGAAAGTAAACCACCTCAAGTAGTTCCGACCGATCGCCCTCTGCAACATCATTTACAATCTCTTAACTAAGGTGATAGCAAGGAGACTCAAGCCTATCCTCCCCTTCATTATTTCACCAGAACAATCAGGGTATGTGGAGGGAAGACAAATCTTGGACAGCGTCATCCTAGTGCATGAAGTTATCCACTCTTTACAGAAGACCCGTACTCCAGGTATGCTATTAAAGCTAGACCTTTCTATATATTTTGACAAGTTAAGTTGGGACTACATACGCTCGATGCTCCTAGACTTTGGTTTCAAACCCTCTTGGGTAGATTAGATCTTGAATCTTACCTCCTCAACTTTCTTTTCAATCCTCATCAATGCAGTCCCTTCTCGCCCTTTCTTTCCCACTAGGGGAATTAGGCAAGGTGATCCTCTATCCCTGTTCCTCTTCATTATCATGGCAGAAGGTCTAAGCCACTCTATCCAAGCCATTGTAGCAAAAAAGATGCTAAAAGGACTACCCCTGCATGGCATCAATCCTTCGATCTCTCACAGCCAATTTGTCGATGATGCTCTGATGATGGGATTTCCCACTATCCATGAGGCCCATACAATCCTCTCCATTATTCAAACCTTTTGTGAGGCTTCCGGAATGGACATCAATAAGGACAAGTCCCAGATCTTCTTTTTCAACACCCTATTGTCGATTCAACTCCACATCACTGGAATCTTGGGTTTCACTCGAATCTCCCTTCCATCAAAATACCTGGGTATCCCCCTCCTTGACAAATCCCCCAGGAACAGCTCTTGGGAGAGCCTCCTCACCTCCTTTTTGAAAATACTATCCTCCTAGACCTACTGATCTCTCAATCTCCCCATTCACCTCATCCTTCTCAAGTCAATTTTGCAAGCTCTGCCAGTCTATACCTTCTCATCCCTAGTCTCCCCTAACTTCGTCCTTAGTGCTATCAAAACCCTGCAAAGGAACTTTCTTTGGAAAGGGATCAAAATGGGGAAAAAATTTACGCTAATCAGTTGGGAAAATCTCTGCAGACCCAAGATTCAAGGGGGCTTGGGAATCAAAAACCCCTCAATCATGAATAAATTTTTGATTGACAATATCTAGTGGAGATGGGTGAAGAGACCTTGAGACCTCTGGACCAAGCTTTGGAGAAGAAAGTATACTCCCAACACAGTGGAAAGAAGCCTCATCTGATGGAACAGAGACACCGTAGGCTCCCTGATCTGGATGGTTTCCAAGAAGAATCATCACCTTATAGTCAATCACTCCTTCTAGGAAATATGGAATGGTCAAACTACCTTCTTATGGAATGATTTGTGGCAACAGTTACCTATTCTAGCACAAGAAGCCTGAGATGACACCTTTTTTACCCTAGCTACCTAAGAGGGTCTAAAAAAAGTGGCATACTATTGGAAGCACAATCCCACGGATGCCACTTGGAGATGTTGGAAATCCACTGGAGAGGACCTTCACATCAAACCACATGAGGATATTCAACCTTGGTATAATATGACCAAGGCACGGAAAATTCCCATCCTATCAGGAGAGGACATTTTGCACTGGGGA
>SNQJ01S0091469.1:7505-22376 GCA_010110895.2 Picea sitchensis | reverse complement strand
ATAATGAATATATAGCTAATTACCAAGGGACAATATTCATTCAATCCCCCATCAGTGTGCCCATATTTCCTACAATGTTTTTTAGCCGTTGCTATTAAAATTCTTATGGGATGTGTAAAACTACATTTTTTGCAAGGGAAATAACATCTACCGTCACCATTTTAACCATATTTACTTTGTTTCCCACCTCTAATATGTTCTACCATTATTCTTACGCACAAAAATACATTTTCGGAACCGTCATTGTTATAGAAAGATTGTCGCAACATCAGTAATTTTCTAAATATTTATATATTTTATGTCTTCGTCATTTTGACGAACGTTGACCAACTCAATATTGACTTTTTCAAATATTTGGGTGACTGATTGAACATGGCAACGGTAATCTTTGTCTCATTGCACATGCAACGAACTCTGCGACGAGCGTTGACCAAGTCAATATTGACTTTGTCAAAGAGTTGGATGATTTAGAACAGGTAAACGGTAACATTTATGTCATTTCCCATGCAAGGAACTATGCGACAAAAGATATAGGTCATCACCTAGGTGACAAACACGGGTTGATTAAAAAAAAAAGATAAATTTAAATCTTTATCGTCATTTTTGCGAGGAAAATCTACTTTTGTTGCAAGTAATTTGTCAAAAACATTTCAATATGTAGTAGTGTATCTATGGAATCTTCCTGCATAAAAGAAAATTCATATGGATCATACTCAATAATTTTTCAAGGCACATCATAGTCACACTCACTCACATAATCAATGCCATTAGGATCCATCACATGTTTATTATTCTTTTCCTAGATGTGCAAGATCTCATAGGTTCCATCACCCATGGGGATGTATGAATGGGTAAGTCTCATGCTAAGGAAACCCCCAAGGGTAGAAGACTAGTTATTCAATAGGAGCATTCCCCAAGCATCTGAAACATTGATCACTACTATGTCCACGAGGAGGATAATATGTGAAAAATCAATCAGAAAAACCTCAACGTCCTCACATATCCCAAAAACCTTGACCTTTTTAGAACCAATACCACATAAATTACTGTAGGGTCGGGTTGTATTCAAACCAAGTTCTTCCATCACCTTCAATGACATGACATTCACTGAGGCCCCAGAATCAAGCATGTAGTTGTTCAAGCAGAGGCCATTCATGCCTAATGAAATATGAAAGGGAGGATTCTTGTCCCTTTGTCGATCGAGATACATAGTGTTCAAAATGATAGGAGGGTCTTCCTTCTCGGTCGATACCTGTAATATCTTCAAGATTTCCCTTTTCACATAAGAGATATTGCACATAATTGTCATTGGGACCATCATATTCAGTTTTCCAAACATGTGTGCAACATCTATATTCAACTAAATCTCATCTATGGGAGTTCTCTTAGGAAGCAACTAATGTAACAGAGGTGGAGGTGGTGGGGCCACCTTCTCTGTTGATGGAAGAGGAGTGTCTGGATGTGATGGAGGGGTTGAAGCTTTATTTATTCTAGTGTAGTTCAAATATTCCCTCCTCCTTAACTCTTTCTTCTAATTGTTTGTTCATTGATTCAAGGCTCGAAGTCTCCCCTCTCTTTACCCCCATATTTTGGCTTCATTGGTTTGTTCTTGTGTGACTTGTTCCTCTTGGAAAATGCAGATCATATCCATGAAATTCATATCATCGGGGGAATATTCATCTCATTGGGGACATTCATCTTTTATGTGAGGTTCTTGGCATGGAAGAAACCAATCTTTTGTTTCAACCATCCTAACTAGTTTCAAAGTATCTAGGGCATGTGCCTCTTATTGAGGCTTTGGTTTCCAACCTGTAGCATCTCTCTGTTTTCTGGTAAACTGAGGTCTAGGAGAAGATTGATTTCTCTCTACAGTAATCAAATGGCCCATAATCGAGTTCTACACCTAGGTAAACTAAGTACTCATCTGATCTATTTTCTGAGTCAAGAGGGCGATCGGATTAGGAGCATTGTTGTTGGAAACCTTGGTCTTTGCTTCTACCTTGACACGAGGCTACTAAAAAGGATATACCTTGGAATCAATAAGATTCTCTTCAATGTCAGCATTGTATTCTTTGGCTTGTGCTAACTATGTAGGATTCTTGTCTTTCATAATGAAGCAAAATTTCCCTTCAAAAACATTCATATAAAGGAGATAGACCGATGAGGTTGTAGGATGGAACTCTGTTGGAATCTGGTTGTACAACTTGTCAAATATAGTATTGAATTCTTTCACTATCTCATTCTCCTTTTTCTTTATTTTATTTAATTGGGCTCCAAGCATCCCAACATCTTTCTTTGTTGACCACCTGCTCTTAAATAAGTTGCCAAAATCTTCATAGGATGTGAGATGATTTTCAGGAAGGCCTCTAAACCAATCAAGAGGTTATTCAATCAATGATGAAGAAAATAACTTCATTTGCTACATCCTCAGGTTCAATCCCTGCATTGTCCATGTCTCATCCCATGACATAAATATGATCCTCAACAGTCACTACATTATTTCCTAGGAACTTTGGCAACCACATTTTTTACTCTTTTGGCATTGTGTTAAGGTATCCTTGGATAGTGGACATGTTAAGGGGTTTTTAAAGGTATTTTTCCCGAGGGTGATCCATTGGAGAAAGAGGAAGGGCACCTTAGAAAAGTTTTTTGACAACGTGGGGCTTGAGGGGAGATATTATTTGGTAAACCTTAGAAGGCTTGAACCTCCAAGGGGGAAAAGGCTTCGAAGAGGAAGGGTTCTGGGAAGGTGGAGTCACGAAATGAGATTCAATAATAGATCATCAAAAAGGGGAAGATGCAATGTCCCTTTGGGTGGATTCACTAGGTAATTTAGGGAAGAGGATTTGGGATAGCTTTCCAAAGTGTCGTTAGGGTTTGGAAGTGGATTCAAAATCCTACCCGAAAACAGTGCCAAAATTTTATCACACAAGTTGTAGGTTGAGAAAATCCCGACCCAACCACCAAAATGGTGAAAAACTTGAGAGCACCTACCCACTGTCACCTTAGGCAAGTGTTCCCATCACTTTAGAGGGGAGGTATTCACCTCAAGGGGGGAATCTCGATGAATCTAGGGAGGATTTATATGGAAAACGAGATAAACAAACAAATGCCCCTAAAGTTCAATTCTAAATGGTAAAAGGAACTTGGAAAAGAGTCTTGGGAAAGGTTTAGGGTTGCCAATTATTTGAGTGACCTGCTGAGAGAAGAATACATCCTTGAGACACAATGAAAACCAAGTAAGCTTGTAATATGTTAGGTGGACAAGCAAGTTAATATTTTTGTCCCTAATTGAAAAATTAATCAGTGATGTATATCAGCATATAAAATATAATAAGGGCTTCAAAATAAGTTCTAAAAGTCCAATTGAATAAGCAAGAGACAAGCTAGTAAAGACTAGTTTAACTCAATAAGAATAGAGCAAGACTTTAGCATAAAAGCAAGGTTGTCATAAAAATCTTACTGCAGTGATATTTATCATCCTTAAGGTTGTATAAAACCAAGCCTTAGAACAGAAAAATCAGCCAATTAGAATCACTTTAAACTAGCTCAAAAAGTGTGCTAGGGTTAGTAGTTTGTTAGGGAAAAGTTATAGCCCATTCCTAGGGTTAGAGAGTTAGATTTCTGCAGCCATAATGGTTGTAGGTTAGTTTTGTAACAAAATCAAGTTTTAGTGGGTGAAATAGGACGCCTCAATGAGGCAAGATAGCCTAGGGCTCAAGGAACAATGTTCAAGTGAGAGAACTTCAAAACTTCAACTTTTCACGTTTACCAATGCAACATTTTATTTCTTCAATGAAACGACTAGTGCCTTTGATTATGGGTTAATGAAGTCAAAATAAAATAGCTAGAGCTACTACCTCCTTGGGGGTATAAATTATCTTATTCCCCAAGGCAAGTAACCTATCTAGGGTTTAAAACTAATGGGTGTATGTACTTATACTTCCTTAGAAAACCATTGCAAAACAAACAATTTTATGCTTGAAATTATGGTGGAGATAAAGTAGGGGTGTATGCACTTATACTTCCTACTTAGACTTAGCAAAATCAACCTTGAGATTAAATTACAAATGATATCAACAAGTAAAAATATCTTACCAATCCAATAGCAACAAGATAAACCATAGCATGCCAAGATAAACGACCACAATAGCTAGAAATTGACCTCTAAGAGCTAGTGCATCATCATCATCAAGTCCACAACCAAAGAAACACCATACCATAGCACAAGTGAACAAAAAGATCCAAGGGTATCAAAAATTTCAGTCCTTAGCTCTTCAAAATGGGAGAGTTATGATTCAAAATGAGATTTCATGATCTTTATTTATACAATTTGTATTTCACACAGTTTTTCCACATTATCAAGGGTAAAACATAATATAAGGGGTCCACAAATCTTACCCCTTGTAACAAAATAATATTAAAAATTCACTTAAAATTCACTTTTACACAAAAGAAACCTTAGATCAAAGTGGTGTCGCCCCTTTAGGGAACGTTTTGGCACTTTGAAGAATTTGTTGGGTAGGTAGATGCATGACTAGGACTCCAAAGGAAATGTCTCACTCATCCAAATCTTCTCTTGATGGTCTTCAAGCCTCCTTCCTACAAAACGTGCCACGTGTCATCAAAATACACCACCACCACCAAACCCTAGCTCTCTAGGTGACATCATGTGGTGTCCCCGGCCATCACAACCTCTGTCGGGCAATGCTACCCAAACCAATTTATCTTTTATTCTAGCTCTGATACCAATTTGTGATGTCCTCGACCATCACAACCTCTGTCGGGCAATGCTACCCAAACCACTTTATCTTTTATTCTATCTCTTATACCAATTTGTGAATTTATATGCATGCATATCTATCTAATGCAATTTAACAGCTATAGCATTATGTTTATACACTATTCATGTGGAAAATAACAATAAGCCTACACATACAACATATATGATATACCTAGGAATTACACATCAATTATAAAACATGTACAATTACACAACATTCAATCAGCATAGAATTAGTACTTATCTTTCAATAGATTACCACCAACTGCGTGCATACCTTCCACTAACCTCCCAGCCTTAGACCATGCTGCTCATCACGCTCAGTAGTGGTTCAGCCCCTAGCTGGGAATAAAATCCATCAGGTAAGGGATTTCTAGGCTTGGAAAGGACAACAAGAAAGTTGCACAGGTCAACAGGAAGGATTATCTCCTAGGAGCTAGCTCACACTAACAGCCTACAGACTCTCATTCCCCACATGTTTTTCCCACCCTAGGAAGTCTGCCTATTCTTTGTTCAACAATCCTTCAGCTACCCCACTTCCCTTCTAGGGCTTCAACAACAGGTCGGACAGGAATTCTCCGAGCACCATAGTTGCAATTGGGCTCCCTCTAGGAAATCACTTTCCCAACAACCCCTCTCACCTGGAGAGAGATTCTTGCAGGCCTGACAGCCTGCTTCTTCAGTCCACATGTATGAAAACCCACCTCTTCAAACCACAGGCCTGACAAACTACTTCTTCAATCCAGCTTCAAACTCAGTTCCAATAAGGTGATGGCAACAGCAAGGCTCGATAAATAACAGATGATGGCAAGAAGCCACACTTAGTCAACGAACTGCGTGGGTTGTAACAGCCAATCGTTAAGAAACAACACAGACTCATGAAGTTACAGGGTGCATCAGGCTTCACAGGAGATACACAATATAACTCAAGTAATACGGAAGGTTCCCAAGGTGTGTGCTAGATGTAGAGGTGATGATGGAAGCAATGGTTCAATGCATGAAACAGTGGGTGAATCGGGAAGGATGGAAGACTTCTATAGAATTGTAAGGGTCATGAGAAAACGTGATCCTGGTCTAGGACGCAAGGATCGGGAGCAATGCCAGAATGGGAAGCGAACCCCCAATGAGCTGCCATTCCCAGCTATAAATTCATGTGCCCAGGTCAACACTTGTCTTCCTGAAGCTGCATGAGTTCCACTTAGCACTTGTTCCCTTTTCCAGGAACTTATAACAACACCTGTTATGTCAACCTTATATTTTAGGAAATAATAATAAATTATTATTCCTTTAGAGGTAATCCCTCTAGCTTAGCCCCCTCCCTTACCCTACCTATTGGAGCTTAGTCCCCCATAACTCTTTATTTGTGGTTAGTCTACACGTAGCAATGTAATTTTATTAATGATGTGTGTATTTACACATACAAAATTAGGCTCTGTTAGCACTTGGTAAATTTCCTAGAGGTTGAAAGAGAAGAAATCCACAAAGGTAACTTTATCCAACCACTTTTAAAGCTGGGATCTAGCCCTTCCAGCTTCAGAGAGGGATCTCTCTATATGATTTAGCTATGTTTTCAATTAAGAAATTCTTAATTGCTTCTTAGTTGAATTTATCTTTCTCATCTTTTCTTTTGTCCATCATTTAAGCTACTAAAAGATCCAGTGAGTATATTATCTCGCCCTGTGGAAGTCTTTTTTTTTTTTTCTCATTTCTGGTGGTATTTCATATTTAATTAAATACAAACCCCATAGCCCAATGGAAGTGTAGATTGTCTCAACCAATTTAAAAACACTAGATGCCTGACACCTTGGTCGAAGTGGAACAACAGGTTCCCCCGACCACTGTACTTCCAACTTCCATGCCACAAGTCCCTAAGGAAAAAAGGCCCCGACAAGAATCATCTCCGCCTGTCACGGAGGTGTCGTCCGAAGAATTCCAGTTGCACACTAAGAGGCCCAAGACAACCACAGTTCCTGATCCAACCAGAGAAATAGAAGTCTCGCCTACCACAGTGGTCAAACCTGTTATTCCACCCTTCGGGACGGTCATTCATAAGGAAATCACCCCAGTAGTACCGAAGAAATCCTCAGGCTCCCCCCTAGACACTCAGCCGAGAAAGACTGGGCCCAAATTGAGAATCTTTGAGAAGTACGAGATGATTAAGAAAAAGAATCAGACTCTTACCAGTAGTACCTATGCTTAGTTTCGAAAGCAAACGTCAACTACACAGCACAGGTTGATGTCTGCTTTTGACACAGAAAAGGGCAGGATGCACATGGCCTTCCTTTAGGCCCAGGTACCAGACCCCAAGGTAATCACAGACTACAAGAGGGCCACCTTCGAATTCCAGACGAAGGACGTGCACCCAGCAGATCAGATGGATCTGCATAAATAAACAGGGGAGATGGTTTTCCATACATTGGCACATGCTTCATCTTCTGCAGCAAAATTTCAAGTATCATTAAACAATGCTCAGACTCAACTCAATCTAGAGAAGATATCATCCTTCGCAAAAGACAACAGAATCAAAACTTTGGAGGAGCTGGTCCTCAAGATCGGCTATGACCCCTCCAACGTCAAAGTTGCAGAAGAGATGATAAAGAAGAAGAATGCAGACATCACCGCTCTAAGGAAACAACTGAAACTCCCACCCACAGAAGATTCACAGGCGAAGGAGATAGCAGAGAAAGAAAGCGAGAGGACGAAATGCTCAAGTTGCTCATGGAGCAGAACACCCAGCTCAAAGAAATGGAAGCTGAGATGGAAAAACTGCTAAAGGAGAAAGAGCAGCTGAAGTCTATGGAATCCATTCCATTGACTTCCATCCCAATCTCAGGGACAAGTAAAGCAACAGTAACAGCAATCCCATCCGCAACACCAGTGACACCACAAGAAGGGACAGTCGATCTCGCCAAATACATGGAAAAGATGAACCTGCAAGAGACAGAGATCAGCAGGCTTAAGAAGGAATTCGAGAGCCTCCAGGAACTCAAGAATTCTTTCCAGACCAGCTTGTCCAAAGAAAAGCAGATAATAGAGAGGCTCGAGCAGGAGCTACAGCAGCTACAAAAGCAAATAGTGGCAGGGAAAACTTTGGCTGAGGTCAAAGAGAATGTATGGATAGACATCACAAAGTCCATAAATGAGATATGGCCCATGATCCAAATTATGTTTGAATAGAATGAGTTGGTCCAGAGGAGAAAACAGGCCATTGAAAAGATCAGAGTGGAATTAGGAGATAGACCAACTCAGGAAAATGAGATCCTCAAATTCCTAAATTCTAAGACCAGAGAAGAGCTAGAAGAGTTGAAGATCGAGGAAAGAACAGAGACCACCCTTGAGGTCAAAAGAGTTATGACCAAGAGGGGATTAATGCTTCAACTAGAAGAAAAGGTTCAGACCATGGACCTAGAAGTACAGAAATTCTTCAACAAGATCGAGTCTCTCCAGAAGAAAGGCCTCCCCGGTCTGAAGGTTATTAATGATAAACTGATGACACTCCCAGATTACAAAAAGAGACTGTCTGAAGTGTCTAAGGACAGTTCAAAGCTCACTGGAATACAAGGGAGCATCACTGGCAAAGCATTCCTGGATGCTCTTCAGTTGGAAATTAGCATCCAACATGAGATTCAATACATATTCCTCACTAAGCCCACATTCGCCAAGTATACGGAAATGGACGAAGTGTATCGGAGATAGCTCAAAATCACTATGCCTAGTCATCTCAGATGGGAGGAACTCTACGATCTGCTCGATTAGCAGATGAGTTGTCCAAGGTCCAGTCACCTATCCAGTCAGATGAGGTCATGCAAAAGGCTTCATCAACGGTCTACCCAGAAATTCCGCATGCAATTGCACCAAGTCATCAAGCAGTTTGATTAGTTAAATTAGTTAGGCTAAAAATAGAATTGGCACGTCCTGATCAGTTATGACAGGAACGATTGTAATTTGAATTATATATACTTCACCTTTCGAAGTATTGAGGGTTGTTGATCTTTACACCCTAAAGCCATCAAGTTGTAACCATTTTTGAAGAGATCTGCCATTAATGAAAAGGAGGCACTTTTACAGGATTCTTGCGTGTATTCACTGGTGATGTTATTCTCTAAGTTGAATGTTATTCTTGCTTTGTGATCATTTTGTTTTCTGAAACTAATCTTTAAGAGTAACGTATGTTGCAGGATTTATCTTGGATACCCTGTTTCCGACTTTAAAGATTTTAATGTTTATCTTTTGATGTTTTATATTAAGAAATTCTTAACTGCTTCTTAGTTGAATTTATCTTTCTCATCTTTTCTTCTGTCCATCATTTAAGCTACTAAAAGATCCAGTGAGTATATTATCTCTCCCTGTGGAAGTCTTTTTTTTTTCTTCTCGTTTCTAGTGGTATTTCATATTTAATTAAATACAGACCCCATAGCCCAATGGAAGTGTAGATTGTCTCAACCAATTTAAAAATACTTTGACAACATAACATACAGATTTCTTTACCTAGCCTAATATCTAAATTGAAAACATAGCTAAATCATATAGAGAGATCCCTCTCTGAAGCTGGAAGGGCTAGATCCCAGCTTTAAAAGTGGTTGGATAAAGTTACCTTTGTGGATTTCTTCTCTTTCAACCTCTAGGAAATTTACCAAGTGCTAACATAATGGTGACTCCACTGGGGAGAACTAAAAATTGATAATTTCATGTTTTCTTTCCCCTAAAAAGAAAGTTTGAATTCGAGAAGAAAGTAATGTTTAGAGGTTGATTAACTCTGTACATATTATTTTCAGACTTGTAAAATTAAAAAGTATATATCTAAAAAACCAAAAAGAGTTCTAGCTCCCAAGAAAGTTCATACTCGATCTCACCCAAACCCAGAACCTGCATTAGTGGTAGATAACCCCGAACAGTTGCTCAGGCGAAAGGCCTTAGCTCCCGGTTCAGTGAGTCATATTCCCCTTCATAAATCTCCTTCTTTTTCTGAAAAGTCGGCTACTTCCCAAAACCTTGACCTCGATACCTTTCCACAACGAAGTCTGGTTAGAACACGGTCTGACATCTTTGTGACTGAAATCATTTTCGACCCAACTGTTCTGCAACCCCGAACTCTCGAAGTTCTGTCTCCCACGACTAAATCACAGATCACTCTCTCAGTACCATCCAGTCCCTCTTCGTCCTCATCTTCAACCGCTACCTCGTCGACCATCCAAGTCGTCGCCCCACCTCCTCCACCCATCATGGCAACTCGATATGCTCCTCTGGTATTGGTTGTGCCGCTACATGCAATGCCCCAAGACTATCAAACTAGACTTCCACAGTTTGATGCAACATGAACCTTAAACACCCAACAACATGTTGACAAAATGAATGACTATTTTGACCTGCAAGAGGTTGACGAGGCTAACGTTCAAATGTGACTGTTTGCCCATAATTTGACAGGTGACATCAAGGAATGGTACAAAGCTTTACCTGCCACCCCAATCCCTGACCTTGTTTCTTTTCAAAGGAATTTTCTTGACAGATGGGAGGTAAAGAAAAATCCTCTCCAGATATTGTCAGAATACGAGAGTATAAAAAGAAATCAAGGTGAGACGGTACAGGATTACTGCACCCGTTTTAATAAATTGTACAATGCAATCCCAGCCGAAATCAAACCTCCACAGGGCCTGGCATTGATAAAATTCCCTGATGGTTTTGATGCCGATATGTCATACCAATTAAGAGAAAGAAATTCTACCACCTTGGCTGACATGCAGAGAAGTGATATAAGTGTGGAGGCCAATCTATTGGAAAAAAGGGCACAACAGAGGTCCGAAAGGAGACTCACAATCAAAGAAGAACCTTCCATGTCAAACACAGATTCCAAATTGGATTCTTTGGCCCGAACAATGGAACTAATGCTGGAAAGAATGACTTTGTCAGACAGGAATCCTCCAAGGGACAACACACCTGCTCCTCAGGTTCGGAACCCCAATTTCAGGAGAAACCCTCCTCAAATCAGACAGAGAGATCCTAGGGATCAAAGAGAGTAGAGGGGCCCAGATCAGCAGATCAGACCTCCCCTGCAAGAAAAATATGTTGATGAAGGGGGGGAAGTGATTGAGGAATTGGAGGACACTCACATCAACCTCATGGGCGTTCACGACAATGAAGCTATTTTTCTTACCCAAGAAGAGCAGGAACTATTTCTTCTAAATCAAACGAAAGTATGTGAAGAAGCTGAAGACGCAGAACAACAGGCCTTTGAAAATGCTATTTTGGAGGTACACTATCAATACAATCTGCGGAGTAAGAAGACAGAAGGGAATTCCCCAAAAAAGACGCCCGAAACACAGAAGGTGGCCGAGACCAAGAAGACCCCTAAGCCATCCACTGAGAAGACTCCTGAGAAAACTACTACTGAGAAGACTCCTGAGAAGAGTAAAGCCGATGCTCCCATGAAGAAAAACCTTACCATTCTGAAAAGGCCATCACAGCCCGAGGTTTCACCTATTAATCCACCGAATACTTCTGAGCAGAAGAATTTGGCGGACAAACCAAAAATGATGAGTCAAGGCAGAACTCCTACACCCTTTAGCCTGGAGGGGGAGTTGGCCAAAATAAAAATTCCCATCCCACTTACAGAGTTGATGAACAAAGGTGGTTATCATTCACAGGTGATTAAAGCACTGGCCATTGAACCTGACATAGGCACTAAGGCCTTAACCATTGGATCAGCAAGTCATTCGGACACTGTGAACCTTACTGATGATAGACCCTAGCTTCTTTTCGGACCTGAAGTAGATGGTCGAGACGATACTAGTGAGGTTGCTCCTTTTTACATCAGTCTGAACATACATGACTTGATCTTGCATAATGCTATGCTAGATTCAGGTGCATCCCACAATCTGATGCCTAAAGCAGTAATGGAAAAACTGGGATTGGGGGTCACCAGACCATACAAGGACTTACACTCATTTGACTCCAATAAAGTTAAATGTATTGGTTTGATCAAGGACCTATGCATCACCTTGGTTCAGATTCCTGTGAAGAGCATGGTAATGGATGTGGTGGTCGCAGACATCCCGCCTAAATATGGAATGTTTCTATCCCGGTCTTGGGGGGCTAAGTTGAAAGGAACCCTACAGCTGGATATCTCCTACGCCACTATCCCAGTGTTTGGGCAATAGAGGAGACTATACAGAGAAACGTTGATGAAGTACATGGTCAGTAGCCAAGAAAAACTGCACAATTATCCCCTTTACTCTGCACATTCTTATTCAGATTTGTTTATCTTGTACAATGATGGTGATACGGGAGAGAAAGATATTCAGCTGATGGAAGACACATCTAGTCAAGATGAAGGCCAAGAAATCGTTGATGTAGCAAAGATGAAGAACATGATAAATGAAGAGTTACCCGCTGATTTCTGGAGCATGGATTTTGATGGAGCTGTGAGTAAAGAAGGAGCAGGAGCTGGTGTCTGGCTACATAATCACAGAAACAGGTATTCAGAAAATCAATCTTACAAATTAAATTTCCAATGCACTAATAATGTTGCCGAGTATGAAGCTTTGATGCTCAGTCTGAAGCTTTTGAAAAAGGTTGGTGCTAAACAGATTATGGTAAGAGGTGATTCTGGATTGATAATTAAGCAGATCAAAGGTGAGTATGCTGCGAAACACCCACATCTTAGAGCTTATAGGAATGTTGTCCTTGATGCCTTGAGGTGTTTTACTGAAGTTGACTTGTAGGTAATGCCGAGGGGACAGAATATTCTGGCAGATGGATTGGCTATGTCAGCAACCACCTGTAAGATTCCTTTCCACCTGACTCGCCCATATACTGTTGAGGTGAAATGCAGACCTACAGTTCCTGACAATATCAGGTACTGGCAAGTGTTTGGTAATGATGACCAAATTGAAGACTTTCTGCAATGCAAAAATGATTTTGAATGTACAAATATAGATTTAGAGAATGAAGATGAAAATGTAAATAATTCTGATTTTGAAATTGATAGTGTAAATACCGTAGATTCAGAAGAATTAGGCGATGACGAATTGGATGCTGACGTTTTACAGTTGAAAAGCAATGTTTTACCTAGAGGCCTAGTTCCTTTAGAAGACTTGTTCGATTCTAACGACGTGGCCAAGAAACCAAAAATAGAAGCCCATGGACAAGATGTAGAAGACTGTAATATAGGGACTGAAGAGAAACCTAGGATGGTCAAACTGTCTAAATCATTACCCCCAGAGCAAAAACTCAAATACATTGAATTGTTCAAAGAATTTTCGGATGTTTTTGCCTGGAGCTATGAAGATTTGAAAGCCTATGATACCAGCATCATACAACACAGGATTCCAATAAAAGAAGACCAAAAACCGTTTAGGCAGAAACTTAGGAGGATTAATCCCAAATTGCTCCCTCTAGTAGAAAATGAAATCAAGAAAATGTACGATGCCAAGATCATAGTTCCGCTACATTTTTCCAAGTGGGTTTCTAATCTGGTTCCTACACGTAAGAAAACCGGGGAAATTAGACTCTGCATAGACTTCCAAAATCTGAATAAAGTCTCCCTGAAGGATAATTACCCCTTACCAAAAATGGACCACATCCTGCAAAGAGTGGTCGGGTCCAGTCGAATTTCTCTGCTGGACGGTTTCTCGGGTTATAATCAGGTCTTAGTTCACCCGGACAACCAAGAAAAAACCACTTTCACCACACCATGAGGCACTTTCATGTATGTGAAAATGTCTTTTGGTTTGATGAACGCAGGAGCCACATTCCAGAGGGCAATGGATATCGCCTTTGTGGAAGAATCAGGTAAGTTTATTGTCGTCTATTTAGATGATGTGACTGTGTTTTCCCAATCTGATGATGAACACCTAAGGCACCTCAGACGAGTCTTCAAGAAGTGTAGGAGGTTTGGGATTTCTTTAAATCCTAAGAAGTGCCTTTTCGGGTTAGAAGAAGGAAAATTGCTAGGACATATCATCTCAAAGGAAGGAATCAAAATAGACCCTAGCAGAATCGAAGCTATACTAAATTTGGAACACCCAAGAAACCTCAAAGAACTATAGTCTTTTATCGGAAGAATTAACTTTCTGTGAAGATTCATTCCCAATTTGGCAGAACTCCTCAGGAACATTACAAACATGCTTAAAAAGGATGTAAAAATAAAATGGGACTCTGAGTCCAGACAATCTTTCGAACAAGTCAAACGAGCACTCACAGAAGCCCATGTCTTGATCAGTCCAAATTTTACTAAGGATTTCTATCTCTTTTCTTTAGCCTCTGAACATACTATAGCAGCGGTGTTACTCCAGAAGAACAACAAAGGGTATGAACAACCCATATCTTTCTTTAGAAAAGCATTAAGGGATGTTGCTCTGAATTACAAGATAATGGAGAAACAAGCGTTTGCTTTAGTAAAAGCCTTAAAGGACTTCAGGGTCTACATTCTCCATTCCCACACCATAGCTTATGTTCTGAACGCGGTAGTAAAGGACATCTTGACACAGGACAATCTGGATGGAAGAAGGGGAAAATGGATTGCTGTCATTTTAGAATACGATATAGATATTAAGCCCACGAAACTAATCAAAGGTCAAGGCCTTGCTAAATTAATGGTTGAATCTAACTTCCATGCTCTTGACATTAATTTTCTAGATGTGGCGGATGAACAGGGTGAGATGGTGACTCCAAACGTGAGGCAGGTATTTCTCAACTCTCCATGGTATGCAGACCTTATATTCGTTTTACAAAATTTACAAGCTCCCCCTGGTTTGACTAATACTAAAGCTAGATTTTTAAAGTTGAAAGCTTTGAAATTCTGTATTCTAGAAGGAAATTTGTATTGGAAAGACCCTGCAGGCATTCTGTTAAATTGTTTACTGAAAGATGAAGCTGATAAAGTTTTGCAAGAGTTTCAAGCAGGAGAATGTGGTGGCCATTTGAACTGGAAGGTCACAGCCAACAAAATACTCAGAGCTGGATTCTATTGGCCCACCATGTTCGTCGATGTGCATCAGAAGGTAACAGCATGTCACCAGTGTCAACTGTTTGAAGGCAAAAGGAAACTCCTTCCTCTACCTCTGAAACCGATCTCAGTTGAGGCTCCTTTC
>SNQJ01S0091468.1:35643-48519 GCA_010110895.2 Picea sitchensis | reverse complement strand
CAACCTGGTGCCCCCTGCAACAGTTCACCCAAACTCCAAACCATAAAATATCCAAACCAGGAAATACAGTCCTCCCCGCCAAATAATGCTTCCTCCCCAAATTTTCATAATAATCTCCCATAAGCCTCTACCCAGTCATATCCCCCCCATTCACCGACTCCCTACCCTCCTTTAATGACCACCCACCTTATCCCTCCATTCATTACCTTATCCTACCATTTATTACCTTATCCCTCCACTTAATGCTTCATTCCACCCCTGCATATGTAAAGTCTTATAATAAATAATTTAAAGTTATTAAGACATTTAATTCATTACCCAAATCATTGAATGTGTTAAGTAATCAATTAATTAATTAATCGACATTTATTAAACAATAAATAATTAATTAAATAATTAATTAATATTATTAATAGTTAATCATTACTTAACTAATACACATTAAGACAGTTAATTATTTAATTAACTATACTTGATAAACCCTATGCAACTATTTAACCAGGGTTGTTACACTATCAAAATCAAGAACCAACTAGAATATGATGTGATCAGTAGCTTCATTAACAGTCCAGCCATTATAAGCAATCCAACAAGTCAAATGTTAAAATTTGTGTTAGATAATGAAGCACAAGGAGATCCTTTGGAAGAATTGATGGAACAACAGATCCCCACTACCGTTGTCCATAAAAACAAATCAATGAAAATTGCACCAGGGAAGTTTTTGAATATTAATGCTAATTTAAATGAGCAACAAAAACACAAATTAATTCAGATCCTTTCTAAATATCAGCAAGCTTTTGCTTGGGAATGTCCTTACATGAAGGGAATCGATCCCCAGCTCTGTACACATCATATATATATTTATAAATATGCCCGACCCATCCGATATCCCCAACGAAGATTGAACCCTCATCTCAGGGATGTTGTTAAAGAAGAGTTACAAAAACTGTTGGATGTTGATTTTATATATCCTATTTCAGATAGTCGATGGGTTTCCCCACTAGTAATCGTCCCCAAGAAGAATCGGAAATGGAGAATCTGTGTATACTACAAAGAACTCAATAAAGCTACCCAGAAGGACCACTTTCCCTTACCCTTTATTGATCAAGTCCTTGACACTTTAGCAGGGAAGCAATTCTTCTCCTTCCTAGATGGTTTTAGCGGCTATAATCAGATCCAGATTGCTCTGAAAGATCCAGATAAAACTACATTTACATGTCCCTGGGGTACCTTTGCATACAAAGTATTTCCCTTTGGATTATGTAATGCTCCAGCCAAATTCCAGAGGGCCATTTTGAGCATATTTTTTGATCTGATTAATGAAGGACTTGAAGTTTACATGGACGATTTCACCCCTTATGGCACTAATTTTGATCAAGCTCTAAGCAATCTAGAGAAGGTACTGGAACGATGCATTTCTATTAGGCTATGTTTGAGTCATGATAAATTTCATATGATGATGAATGAAGGTGTGGTACTAGGGCACTATGTTTATGCAGATGGAATCAGGGTAGACCCAGGAAAAATAGAGGTAATCCTTAATCTTCCTTCACCTCGTACACAAATGGAGGTACGTAGTTTCCTTGGCGCCGCAGAATACTATCGCAGATTCATGGGAATTTTTTCAAAAACTGTTGCACCCTTACATTCTTTAACTGGTAATGAAAAATTTCAGTGGTCTGATAAGTGTGATGTGGAATTAGCAAGACTTAAAAAGATGATTTCAATAGCACCAGTGTTGAGAGGAACAAACTGGAAAATACCATTCCACATATCTACAGATGCATCGGATATCGCCATAGGCACTGTCCTTGGACAGGAAGAAGACAAGAAACCTTATGCTATTTATTTTATTAGCAAGAATATTACTCCCGCTGAATTAAATTACATAATAACAGAAAAAGAATTTTTAGCCGTTATACATGCTATTAATAAATTTCGCCACTATATAATAGGCTATCCAGTTATTTTGTATATTGATCATTCTACTATTAAATATTTATCTAACAAACCGATTACTAATGGATGGGTCACTCGGTGGTTATTACTATTGCAGGAATTTAACATTACCATCAAGGATCATCCCGGAAGAGAGAATCCTGTTGCAGATTTCTTGTCCCGCGTACCCAAAACAGATGATTCTTTGACAATTGAAGATTAGTTTCCAGACAAAAACCTGTTCATTGTCACTATTAAGCCACCATGGTACGCTGATGTGGTAAATTTTCTGACAGCTGGGAAACTACCAACACACCTATCATCAAGGGAAAGGAAAATGATTGTCCAACACAGTGCACGATTCACCTGGATTGGTGGATATCTTTTCCACACAGGGGATGACCTCCAGATCTGAAGATGTGTAAGAAATGACGAAATTTACGACATATTGAAGGAAGGTCATGATAAGCCCTGTGGCGGACATTTTGCATACCACGGGACTGGGCATACGATTTTATAGATGGGCTATTATTGGCCCTCAATATTCAAAGACGCAAAGAAATATGTCCAGACCTACGAAAGTTTTCAAAGTATGGGTAGACCAGGCCAAGCTAATGAAATGCCCCTGCAAGCGCAAGTAGTCGCAGAACCTTTCGAGAGATGGGCACTAGATTTTGTTGGCCCCTTCAACCCAAAATCAAACCAGAAGGCCTATATACTAGTTGCAATAGACTATATGACGAAATGGGTAGAGGCAGTAGCCTTGASAAACACAATGGAGGAAGAAATTATTAAGTTTCTCTTCGAATTATTTGTACTCTATGGATTACCCAGGGAAGTAATCACTAACGGAGGGTCACAATTTATAGCCCATAGAATCACCGCCACCTTGAGTAATTATCATATTAAACACAAAGTTACTTCCCCATATCACCCATAGGGAAACGAGCAAGTAGAAAGTACCAATAAAGTCTTGGAGGCAATTTTGACAAAAACAGTCTCAACAAACCATCAAAATTGGGTAGTCGAGCTTCCAAATGCCTTATGGGCTTATCGCACGACGTGGCATAACACCATTGGCTACTCTCCTTATCATTTAGTCTATGGAAATGAACCTATATTTCCAATTGATTTTGAGATCAAGACTCTAAGGATGGCCCAGGAAATTGGACTGGATCTTACAGAGGCACATAAACAACACCTACAACAACTCAATGATTTAGACGAAGCACTCTTTTCCGCCCTGCAACACGCAACTGTTATTCAGCAACAAAGAGCTAGCTAGCATGATAAACATATCAAGAAGAAATATTTTCAGAAAGGTGATTGGGCGCTTCTCTATGATTCCATATTTTAGGATTTTCCTGGAAAATTAAAGACAAGGTGGTTGCGACCGTATGAAATTAAAGAAGTTCATGATAATGGCATTGTCACTTTAGTTACCATCGACGGGTTTGGTTCTCCTTTTTTGGTAAATGGACATTGGCATCGAATCTACCATCATCCTCCTTCAAAATAATCCTTTTGCCAAGAAGTAAGTAAGGACCCTATTGTTCATATTTTAGCTGGTTGGGAAGGTAACCCAACCACCTCAACTTCATAAAATGATGATTTTTATCAGCACTGTACATATTGTATATAGCTTTCGTTACCGATTTGATTGATTTTTTAGTTTTTAATTTTTAGGAAAGTCACTTGAGATAATAAGAACTAGAAAATATGATTGTAATGAACATAATTAGCACTCTTTTCTGTTCCTATCTCACCTTGAAAAATCATAAAAAATAAACCCTGTTTTTTTTTTTTTCTTTTTTGTCAGAAAGATGAATATGTCATGTTCCATAGGAAAAATCAGGCAACTGTAATGAATGAATGACACTAAAAAACCATCCAATACTTCAATTATTGAATAAACTTACCCATAAAAATTGGATGAATTTAGTTGATGATTAATCAATCCTAGATTCACTAAAACAGAAATGTCTACGGGAGGTTTACAATCACTTAACTAGATGGCTAAAAATTTGAATATCATTGTTTTCGTCCAGTTGAAATGAAACAATTGTCATTCCCTTCGTGCGATTTTTGTTCCCTTTGCGTGTAGTTGTCGTTCATTCAAATGGAACAATTTTCATTCCCTTCGTGCGAGTGTTGTTCCCTTTGTGCATAGTTGTCATTCATTAGAACGGAACAATTGTTGTTTCCTTTGTTACAACCGTTGTTCCCGTTGGCATGACTGTCATTCCTTTTTGGTTCATGTTGTTCATTCAAAAGGAGCAGTTGTTGTTCCTTCTACATTTTCCCTTATTGTTCATTTTTCTCAAAAGTCATGATTCTTTTCTCATGAACAAGCATGACTTTATTACGATTAGCCACTCCTTTGGGTATGACCTTCACTAATTAACTTTCACCAACATCACTTCTAATTATCATAAGAACGATTTGTCATTTTTGTGGACAAGAGGACAAGAGGTCTCATCACGAGCCGACTTGTTCACTTAGGTTACGATCTAGTGAGTGGCATTATCGTCATCTGGATACCAAACCAGGATAATGGTATTTTTGGGAAAAGACAATTCAAACTATTTATTAAGGATACAGGCTCATCTATGGGTTAAAATGCAACCCTGTCGAGGCTATGGACTCCTGCTGGCAGTAGTGGCTCTGCCTATGGTATCGAAGTTTACCTTAAATATGCCAAGTTTTTGTGTGTTCCTAGATCTCCTTTTTCTAACAACGAGGATATCATTCCGGTTATATCCAATAACAAGGGAAAGTAACAACGTTATGATATGTGGAATATTTCTAAAAACACGTGAACAAATTTAAAATTATTCGAGATCTTTTTCTTTAAACATTTTGAACATATGTATGTCAATTTGAATTTCCCACACAAAAGTGATTATTGTTCATGATTATCGTTAAAGTGATTTTGAAGTTTAGTAATAATTGTTCTCCCAATGACAGTGGCGACGCAGTAATGACCCCTCACTTGATCTACCTGCCATTATTCCACTCATACATTTTTTACGGTCGAGGTCGACCTTTCCATTTATGAGGGGGTAGATATTCTGCACATTTACCGATAGATAATAATTGCAATAAATGAGTAAAACTCACATTTTTTATACACAGTGTTGTTCTATGATATTTGTTATTTCTATTGTTTCAAAAGATGGTCGAATTAAGTTGCACCAAGGAACGATAGTTGTCCTCATCTACTCACAGAAAATATGGGTGGTCGAAGTGTACGTCGAGAACCCACATTAATGCAGGTAACCGATCAAGAAAGGGAAATTTTACATCGTTTGGGGTGGACAGATTACTTCAATAGGTTGCAAGGATATGCCATGAATATCACGCTCGCATTTTTCCAGAACTTGCAGGGAGGATTCTCCATTGTTCGAAACATACGAATTTCGGTCATTGAGGAAATTATAGCAGAGGTTACAGGACTACCCAATGCAGGCATACAGTGGACCAGGAAGTATACAATGCTCAAGGATGTTGTGGAATATTTCATAGAATTCGGAGAAGAATTTGATAAAAAGGGGAAGGGACTCAACCCCACCACTCTCAACGAGCCATGGAGGGAGTTGGCAGGAGTAATTCAAAGGTATATCACCTATGATGGGAGGTACAATGTGGTGCAGTTTTTCCACCTCAAATTGTTAGCAACACTCAAACAGAGGTTAGTAATCAATTTACCATTTTTCCTAAATGCCATGTTACATGAAGTTGTTGCAAGAACTCAGAAGGATAAATACCTTGTCACCATAATTAGTCACCATGGACTAGTAAAGTTAATAGTAAACAGGGCCCTGAGTCAAACTCAAATAACTTGGGGTGATCTAATCGAGGCAGATAGACCCCTAAAAATCGAACAACCCGAAATCCACCAAGAAACCCCCTCACAGAGAATTGAGACAACTCAGGAAGAAGGAGGCAGTGCCCGAATGGGAGTTCCATTACCCTAGCCTAAAATTGAGACAGTCCAGGGTGGAAGAGACAATACCCAAATGGAAGTTCCATTACCTCAGCCTGGAATTGAAGTAGACCCCATCCAACTGGAAGAAACTCAGACCTCACAAGCATAAACATCAAAGAAAAAGAGAAAAAGAGAAAAAGGACAATTGTTGTTCCTGAAAATTCCACTGTGAAAAGAAGAAGAAGTAAAAGGATAGCACATCCTGGAGAAACCCAGGAAATGGTACAGGAAGAACAACCCTCACAGGAAAATATTCAGGAAATTGAACAGATAGACTAGCCCTTACAAGAAAATACTCAGGAAAATACACAGCCATCACTTGAAATCCTTACATAACAGTTCTTCAAAAGTTATGAGGTAGATATGGCTCAAGTTCTAGGGAATTTAGGGACATCAGTTACCAAAGACATAAGAAGGTCTCAAGAACACCAATCACCAACTTCTTCTTCATATCCTACCTTGGACCTCCCTAACATAGAGATGTCATTCCTCGAAGATACAACACAACCAAAACCTCACATTGAGGCAGACAACCCTGTAGAACAGACTGAGCACACAGAAGAAACAAGGGAACAATCATTAGATGATCAAGGTGAGGAAACCTTTGACACTCCCCCTAAACAAAAAATAGCAGGCAAAGGCCACAATAAAATCAGAAAATTGAAAAAGGAAAACAGGATATTGAGAAAGAGGGTTAAAAAAATCAAAGTACTGAAACAAAAAGTTGGTAGACTCAAAGAAATAATTAAAGAATTAAGGAAAATATTGGAGCAAGCTGATAAGGCCTATGAAAGGAAGAAATTTAAAAGGCCTAGAACACAGGGAAGGAACCCACTTCTTAAGAGGACAGTCCATACAAGTTCTGTTGGAACACAGACAGAGTTGCATGCCCCTGAAGAAACAACAGAGATGGAAACTGAAACACAGATTCTAGCAGCAGAGGGAGAAAATTTTCAAAATGAAGAAGTGATTCCTTTGGAAACACAGGAAATGGAAACTCAAACAGAGATTCCAGCAGCAGAAGAAACAACTGCCCAACCTGAGGAAATACTTCCTACATATTTCCTGCTCCTTTAGAGACAATTGATGCAGAGACCCAGAAAGATCTCCCAAACACATAAGAGACAATTGTTCAGGCTGAGGAAACATTTCAGTCTCCTGAACAGAGTGTCATTATTGACAGGTTGGAGGCAGAGCTGGTGCAAACCCAATAGACCCTGACTCAGTGCAGGAGTGAGATGGTAACCATGGAAGAGCATAAAAAAGTTTTCAAACAGCTTAAATCCATGTCAGCAACAGAAAACGAGATTTTGTTGAGCTCATCAGAGCTCAAGGGAAGGTAAAGAAAGTATAGGTCCAATTAGATAAAGCTTTGGAGAAAATCAAATAAATTTGATTTATCTATACTGATGCAGTAGATTGCAAGGCTCCTACTAATTACACCTTGTTTTTATTGGAACGTTATTTTTTGCCAAGGATAAAAGCTATTAGAGCAGGCAAACCAATTAAGTTCACCATTATTTCTGAGTTTGTTTCATGCTTTAGAGAACAAGAAGAAAAAGTGCAATACTTTATGTGTGAGCTGTTGTCCCTTGGTTATGGAAGGAAGCGAAGAACAAGGAAGAAAAGGTGAAAAGCTAACTTCGCGGGAGACACAATGACTGTCACTGGGTCGAAGTAAGAAAAAGAGTAGAAAAGATGGAGTGAAGCAAGGAAATGCAAGCTGATTGGACGAGGAGATCAAGGATGACATATCAGCAAGGAATATGGATCATGGACAACTCAACAAGCAAAAAAAGCCATCGTTGGATGCTTTGGAGCATTGTGCAAGAAGGAAGGAAAGACAGGCTGGTGAAGCCCGGAAAAAGAGGGTCAAGTTGACCTAAGGTTTTATACACCTAGGGTTATGGTATTTTAGGGTTTTGGCACCTAGGTTTCAGCCTAAGGTTGTCGGTGAGGTATTGTAATGTATAAATAAAGGTCAAGAGGACCTGGGTCAGGGGGTACAAGTTGGTAATCCTACAACACAATATTGTTGTTGATCTAGCTATAGTATTAAGTGAGGGATCATTGTATTGAGAGAGAGAAGTATTGAGAGAGAAGAAGCCTTCTAGTATTATAAGATCTTCTATTGTGTGAGAAGATCAAGTCCTACAGCTGGGTGTGCAGGGAAGGGAGAGAAAGAGAGAAGAGAAAGAAGATCTGCTAGCTAAGAGCACAAACAAGAACTGTATGCTTTCCTTAATATAATATAGCACAATTTTGTGGACATATCCCTAGAGAGAGGGTGAACCATGTACATTTGTTGTTGTGTGTGTGATTGATACTTTGATCTTTTTCATTGTTATATTGTTACCTGCCTTATTGTATTAGATCGAACTTATCATTGTGAAGGATAGATCTAGCTTGTTGAATGGTAGATGCAAGATACATTTCTATTATAATAGACCCACTTGATATTCCCCTAGTTGTAGACATCTCTGTCCTGCAACCCCCTCATAGCTGCTTCAGGTGAGACTGCATATGCTTTGCAGGTGTTGTTGAAAGGGCTAGTAGCTAGGGCTTGTTGGTGTGCTCTTGGAGTTGAACCCTAGGTCTTCCCATGTGCCAACAAATGGTTTCGTTATCGGGACAAGAATCTTCGTGAGGGAATGTCAAGGTGGTTCCCATCGAAGACAGAGATTCAAGAGTGGATATAATACCAAGAGAAGGACTTCACTGAAGCCTAGAACAAGAACCCTAGTCTTAGTATAGAAGATTGGTTGGAGAAATATATCTTTACCGACATTCATGAGATATTCTTTGGAGGCATCCATCAAGAGCTACATGAGTGGTTAGCTAGGTTAGAAGATACCCAGTTCGAGATAAGACCTAGATCTCCTGTAGTTTGGACATCGACGTTGATCCAGAAGGTTAAAAGAGTTGAAAATGTTGTATCCAGAGCAGTATATCACTGGTTTGATAGTACCATTGGAGGGTATATCACCGAGTTTGTTGTTGAGAGAGTAGAATCATACAACCAAGCTAAAATATATTTCTTTAAAGGACCCAGAGGAAAATTTTTACAAGTCCTGAATTTGAGACTTAAGATGTTGTTGCATGAGAAGAACATCTTGAAGATATAGTAGATAGAGAAGATTTGAAAAGGCTAATGTTCAAAAATTCGGACAACGACAATGACACAGAAGCGGGACATACACACAATGGAATAGTATTTTAAGAAAAACTATGGAGAAGAGGGTTTATATAGTGGAGAAGAGGCAGATCTGACGGACGAAGAACATTCATAACTCATGGGGCCAGAGGAAGAAGCATCTAAAGAAATTCGCTGAAATGAGCTAGAAACCTTAGGAACTGCACAGGCTACTGAAGTAAGTAATATCAATCCTCCTGTTGTTTCAGAAACGCTAAGTAATCAGAACATTCCAAATCACCAGAGTTCGCAAAGCACTATTACTAGCAGCTCAACATCCACTTAGACAGGAAACCTAGGCAACTTTGTCGCAAATGAGATGAGGCTCCCTATATTTAGAGGAGATGGATCTGAAGATCCTGATCAGCACTGGTTCCTGTGTGAGGCCGTGTAGAACATTAAAACTATTACCGATGAATTTGTTAAAAGAAACCATTTTAGCACTACACTGAGAGACCGCGTGTTGAGCTGGTACATGAAGCTTGTCCAAGGACTTGCACAGCCTAAGCCATTGACTGAGATCAAGAACGTGCTGATTGCAGAGTTTAAGAAACCTAAGTTGGAGTCCCAATGTATTACAGAGCTGAAAGAGATCAAGAAAAAGGTAGTCGAACTTGTTTGGGAGTTCGATTAGAGATTCAAGACCCTCACAGGAAGATTGACCTTTAAGATTCTGGATGAGCAGAACACAGAATGGTTCATCGCTGCTCTCCTACCACATATCTGAGTCCCCCTAATGAGGCATAAGATTTCTTCGTAGGCAGAAGCATTGGAGATTTCCATGAATCTTGAATCAACCCTTATGGGAGAATCCAGCTCAGTTATGAGTCAGATCTTGAGTCATCTAACTAGTTTGTCTCTACAGGTTGAATACATGAAGAAAGACAAGGGAAAAGACAAAAGAGAAGACATCTGGTGTGTCAGATGTAGATCAAAATTTCATGACAAGGAACACTACCCTCTATTCAATGAATACTTGGCTTCTAGAGCTCTGAGCCCCTTGAAGAAAGTCACCTTACCTTGGTGCGAAGTATGTAGAAATCGACATCACCATGGTGAGTGCTATTACATGCAAAAATACGTTCAGACACCCACAAACTTGTATTGCACATTCTGTAAATCAGTAGGGCATGACGATAGAGATTACAAAGCTTATGATCTCATGCATGAAAGATCAAGAGACATATACAAGATCAGAGGAGAAGTACATCAAGAAGGAAACAATGCACAGTATAACTCCCCAGGAAGAGGAAACTTCAATCCTCGTGGTGGATACAGAGGAAGAGGACGAGGACAAGGGACGAGGACAAGGAATGGGCCGAGGCTAAGGAAAAATAATCTATTATAACTGCGCGCAGCCAGGACATCTAGCAAGGGACTATCATAACCCTTGTACCACTTGAAATTATTGCAACTCCTTCAAGCACGTCATCGAGGACTGCCCTGTGCTACTATCCAAGCTTCAGGAAAGACGAGGACCCCAGTAGAACCCACAAGTGCAATTGATCTATGTTGAACCTCACGGAGCAGACCCTAGAGTCACTGTTATTACCCGAGGAGGCGCTACTATAGGAGAAGATAGAATGATCCAAGGAAATATCACAGAAGATTCAGGTATGAGGAAAGCTACGGAGAAGACTCGGGCTTTTGATGCAAAGAAAGAAAGACAAATCTTCAAGTAAGCAAGGCAAGAGTTCAAGAGAGATCAAGGGTCTTCATCAAAAACATGACCAAAAATAAGAGAATATGGGATGCCTCAGGCATTTTATCAGTCGGTTTCGCCGAAGCAAGGAAAAGAGGTAAGTAAGCTTATTGAATTATTATACACATGTCTTAAGTTAATTCAGGATGAGAACGTTGTGCAAGAACTACATAACTTAATCAGGAAACATGAGCTAGGGAATATAGACCCCTTACTGAATAGGGAAGTACACCAAATTAGTAAGAAGAGAAGGAAAAATAAAGAATTACATTTGAATGCTCAAATAGGAGAGTATCATATAGACTATGTGGTCCTCGACTTAGGGTCGAAGGTCAATGTCGTGACAAAGCAAACTTGGGCACTAATGGGAAAACCGAGGTTGATATATTCCCCTATCAGACTTAGGATGGCTAATCAACAAGTTGTCATCCCATTCAGATGATTGGAGCATGTCCCTGTGGAAATTGATGGAGTTAGAACCTTTGCATATTTTGAGGTAATTGAAATTGTTGATGATAGCTGCCCTTACCCTGCATTACTAGGAATCGATTGGGCCTTCAACAATTCCACTGTTGTTGATTTGAAGAAAATACGTATGACATTTGAAAGAGATGGCCTTAAGGTCATTGCACCCTTGGATCCAGATGAAGGTCCGCGATACACAGAGCCCATCAGAGAAGAAGATCATGCATATGAATTGGAAAACATCTACAAACTAACAACCAGACAACAAGATTACATCAACCTTATAGCTGATGGGAATCTAAGCTGGTGAAGTGATAGTGCATGCTCATCAGAATCAAAAGAAGCACTGGAGAAATGTCAGCACCATATGTATGAAGTATCTACCATAATATGTGCTATATTAACCAGAGAAGTTCACTGGATCGACACAACAGTGAGTAACTTACCCACATTCGATGGTTTGAACCCTTTAGAGGTCTTCTTATCAGATTTTGAAACAAGTGTACCAATACAACAGAGATTGTTGGCAATGGATGAGGCCCTGAAAGCCACACCAACAAGATGGTGGGGGACACATAAAAGCAACATCACAAACTAGACCCAATGTCAAACCTTGATGACAGCATGGTTCTCAACACAAGAAGTAAGTTGCAAAGTAAGATATATCAGCCGAATTTGACCAAAGGACCATGTGTGAAGCTATGAAGAGGCCTGGAGTGACATTCCTCGAGAACAATGGGTGCACAAATTCATTAACACCCTGGACACAACCCCTATCAACTGGTACCTTCAAGCAGAGCTGCGCCTCGTCACTGCAAATTGGGAAGGTATGATTCAGAATTTTGTCACCACCTTTGCATTTGAAAGTGAATATCCTTCAGTAGACCAAGCATTGCATTTCGTGAGATAGAAGGTATTCAAGGAAGCATGGAACAAGAAGAAGATGACTGGACTGCACCTTTCCATAAATTGCATAGTTGCTACAACATCAATGTCGACGACGATGATGATCCCAGAAAGGTAAACATTACTGAAACAAAAGGCCAAAGAAATGTGGAAGGATAAGGAGTTGAGCTACCATTTATTGGTCAACCAATAAATATTTAAAAATTCAACATTGGGATAGAGGAGACACCGAAGCTTTCCAATGTTGGAGATTATTGGGATGTTGCTACCATTGACAAGATTACAGAGTTATTGCACGAGTATCAGGACTTGTCTCCAACCCACTGATATGAAGGGTATCAAAGTTGCTATGGGAGAAATGAGGATCCCTTTGAAACCAGGTGTGAAGCCAGTCAACCAAAGACCATACAGATTGAACCCGAAATACAAGGAAAAAGTTAAGATTGAGCTCGACATAATGTTGGAAGCAGGGATTATTGAACCTATTGAGGAATCAGAGTGGATCAGCCCTATGGTCATACAAGACAAGAAAACAAGAGAAATAAGGATATGTGTGGACCTCAGAAAGTTGAATGATGCATGTCTGCATGACCCTTTCCCTACACCATTCACTGATGAAGTATTAGACAATGTGGGAGGCCAGGAGGTATATTCTTTTACAGATGGATTTTCAAGATACCATCA